>JAVSBS010024600.1:38691-71850 GCA_033124195.1 Coracias cyanogaster | reverse complement strand
AAAAAAAAAAAAAAAAAAAAAAAAAAAAAGGCAGAATTCAAGTAGAGTGGAAACAGAAGAAAATGGGAGTTGGGAGAAATGAAAGCAATGAAGCAGCTTTATTAGTGACTTACCTCCTTAATGAGACTCATAAAGCGGGTCCCAAAGCGCCATGGTTTGTGGCGATTACACTGTAGTGAACTGACAGTCATCTGTGGGAACTGCTGCACAGCCACTGACACCACATGAACTGCATCATACATTAGTGCTGCATCCGTCTGAAATTAGAATGAAATCAGAACCATGAGCACAAAATAAAAACATGTGACAACACAACAGTGAGAGAAGGAAACAAAAAATTAACACTGTTCATTATGTTAAAGGAAGAAAATAATATGACAGGTTGCATAGCTCTGTAAAATGCAGTCTTATTTCCAAGTCCTACATAAGATGTGTCAGGACCTTCAGTCTCTGCTTTTATCTTTAATGCTGAAATAAGGGCCCAAACGCCAACTCTTCAGGATCACAGGAGAATCACCAGCTACCTCTGGTGACTCAGGTCACTTAAAAAAAACAGTGCATTAGGGAGCTATATAAATTACCATCTGCATGTTTTATTCAAGTCAGTTATTTCCAAGAGTAAGGCAAAAGAAAAAAAAAAAAAAGAAAGATTAGCAAGGTATCAAAACCTTAGCTATGAGGGAAAGTGCACAGGCTAAGGAAATAACATTTTCCTGTTTTGAAATTACAGATCAGATACGGTTCTAAAGGTACTCAATTTATTCATTAGTAACTTTTTAATGGGTAACAGTTTAAAACCCTAGGACAGGCCTAACCAGTATCTTCTATAAATCAGAGACATATTAGAATTGCTTTAAAATCCACATTCATTTTAATGGTTCTCATGCCCCATCCTAAATAAGTAGGCTGTTTAGACCTGTGATGTGCTAACTAATATTGCATTAGCAAAGGACAGCGACAACCTCTCAGTACACACTGTCATGCTGAACAAGAAACTGACATCTCTCTCCTGCTATATTTGATAAACAGAAGCAAGCCTCGGAACCAAAAGCAAGAGAGGACCTTAAATTCAGCTGGTGAAAATGAATGCTATACCATCTGCTCAGCATACCTTAGAGAAAAAGGACCTATTTCCCCTTCTCATTCACATAATTAGTGAGCTGTGAAATTAGTTCTTTAATGGATAGGAAACCTGGAGATTATTGCACTTGTCACAATACAATACAATGCAATACAAAATGAGCTTATATAGTGCCTCTCATGGAAATGCATCCCAAGGCTCTTTACAATAAAACTAACCATAAAAATGCAAAAATGTTCTACCATTATAGCCCATAAGCTACTATTAAAGAGAAAAATATGTGTTTACATTTAAATGGCTCTCCCAAGGAGAGATTTCAAAATTCAAACAGAAATAAATCCTAATTTTAAAATAGCAAGTCTAATAGGTTTCAATGATCTCAGACACCAAGTAGTTTATGCAGGGATTCCAAATCAGTCAGAAAATATTTTTTCTGCCAAATTGTTCATTAACTTCAAGGCATTAAAAGTGCTTTTAAAGCAAACTGATAGTTGACAGTGAAACACCAAAAATGGTGTTGGAATGGCATGCTGAGTAAGCATAATACAAAGCTTAATATTCTAGAAGCAGTACTTGGCAGAAACTGGAGTCTAGACAACAGTTTTTTAAATAAACTGTACAATAAGTACAACACATTAATCTGGCTCAGAAATGCAAATATTTTTTTAAATCAACTTTACTTTTAAAAGTGTAGTCCTTGCACCAATGAAGGAAAATTGAAATTCCTGCAAGACCTTAACAAAAGCAGCCCAGGAAGAAGCAACCAGAAGTTCAAAACCAGCATTAACTGATTAATTAGATATAAATTTGGACATGGAAATGATAAGACTCATCAGCAGGAATCAAATGGACATTATGCCAGATGCAGAGCAACACAGAGGGAAGTGGTGGAGTCACCATCCCTGGACGCATTCAAAAAACATGTAGATGTGGCACTTCAGGACATGGTTTAGTGGTCATGGTAGTCTTGGGCTGACAGTTGGACTTGATGATCTTAGAGGTTTTTTCCAACCTTAATGATTCTATGGCTTTCTGTCAAATTCTCTAAGCCACTGAGATGGAAATCTGTAGGATGACAAGACAGTCAACTCCAGTGGAAGCATTAAAAAAAAGTCATTGCAGTTTTAGAAGTAATTCAAATTCTGATAATATTCTTCACATTTAACTGATGAATATTGATTAATTGGAAATAAATCTAAATTACAATGTACTTCTAAAGGTAAACAAATTAATCACTGGCTAGAAGTTGAGTGCTCTATTTGAATTTTAGATGCTACAAGATGAATCTCTTATTTACATAGCATAAAATTCCACAAGGAAGATTAAAGTCAAATGTAGGCTTAAATTTTTGTGCTAAATAAAGACAGATATAATCATAAACTAAAAAGTACGTTGGCTTAGAGATTCATTATTGCACACATCTTACCTAGTGCAATCATTAATTTTAATCCAAGACGCCAGCACAGAACTCAGGAAAATACATGAAGTATATACTTGAATTTTCAGGTTGGGCTCTCCTCTTCATTGGTCACTTTATCTTTTCTCTGAGAGATGGTAGGAATTGATAGTTGTTGACCTAGCTCCCCACCCTCATTCATTAGGCTTGCTGAGCTTTATGTTTCACCACCCTTTGTCCATACCGCTTTCTCTTCCTTAAATCACACTTTTGGAACCATGCTTTGTTATACAGGAAGTAGCGTAGGTTCCAGTAACAGACTGTTTAGAGACCAGGGAGGAAAAGTCCCTAATTAATTTTAAGGATTCTTTGTTTAATCTAAACTGAGATTAGCAGGCTGGAAGGAAGAAGAGGTAGAAACTTCAGGCAAAACAATAGTTTTGGAATTTCAGATAGAAACCTGCTACAGTGTTTCTATCCACTGGAGCACACATAATACATGAAATTAATATTGTTGAAAAATGAGATTAGTACTGGTTTAGTTAACTTGTGTAAACCCTTTAAGAATAATGTTGTATTTCACAAATATATCTTGGCACAGTTTCTGAACCATGGGTTGTGGAGGTTCTTTGATTTCACAATCCTACTTAGTGTTCATGATGACTTGCTTGAGTACAGATAAACTAGTCTAAAATGCTGCTCATAATACTGTCATCTGTATTTCTACAACTTCAAAATAATAATAACAAAAATTACTACAAACACAGAAACTACTTTTTTTTTTTTTTCATCAAATTGAAGTAGAAGAAGACTGATTTAGGTGATTAAAATGTTAGGTAACAAATGCCTGTGACCACAAGTCTGTTTTTAAGTTGACTCTGTCAATTAACAAGAAAGCTTCTAGCACTCAGAGGCAACAGCTTAATCAGAGAAGTGATTTCAGTAACAATACACCTCAAATAGACATAAAGTACCAATCCATGTTTGATTTTTATCCCAAACTCAGTTGGATACTACACATTTCTTCACAGTACTCTTTATTCATTCCTTTACCTCCTGTCTTTCTGTGGTGTTGCCTTTGCATCTATTTTTCATGTGTTTCTGTACAATCACTTTTAAGACTTGCTAAATTTCTTGCTAAATATCATCTAACAAATTGCATAAAGTATTTTAATCTCACAGTGAAAGGACTCTGGTGGAACTAGACTCAGTATAAAAAGGGTAGAAAAGGAGTCACCTCTGTTATTGGAAAAAGAGTCTATTAGTTCTCCCTGGGCCTCCTCCACAGTAAAAGGTAGTCTTTTGCTTCTCCATCCCTAGCTGCATCCAAAGATGTCAAAGGCATATAAGCTCTAGGAGATATATGCTGTGATTTTGTCACGTGTTTGCTTGTCCTGGTTAATCAGATTTGTAGGGAGAGTTTCAGTTTTGTGGGCTTGGAGCCTGGGCAGGAGGTTGGTAGGGTAGTGATTTTTACTGGTTTCTAACTGGTACGGACAAAGCCGATGCAGAAGAAAACCACTATAGCCTGGGTCTCAGCTAAGAAGAAAACTTCCCCATATAATGGAACCGACAGATTGCTTCTCTGCCAGGTTTCCTGCCCCTCTTATGACATACAAAAGTTATAATTTCTAGTGACTTTCAGCATGGCTGCTAGGTTACAGAAGAATCAGCTGAAAATCCTGAAACCAGGTGGGCTACCTATGTAGTAGAGATGCAACTTGAGATCTAGGTCTGTATCATAACATCTTCCAAAAAAAAGTCAGAAAAAGGGCTCACATTCTAACATACAGATAAAATCCAAGCAAGTCTAACAGAACAGAGGAGTCATAGTCTTCATAACCAACTTCAGACTTACAGTACGTAAGAGTTCATTGATGTCATTTGATATCTGACACAACAAATGTGCTTACTGCTTTTGGAATTAACTATTATGGGTTAAAAAAATTTGCAGATTTCATATTTAATAACCTCAAATCATAACTTGTATGTGCACCTTATTTGCACAGCAGTGTTATTGTATGGCTTTTCCATTTATCTCCATCAAAATATATGAGGATTTCATGTACCAATAAACCACTTCTCTCTGGTTCATATCTCAGTACTCAAGAATTAGCTCTAAATTGCAAAAATACGTGACTTATTTTTAGAAACACGGTTTTTATCATGTAGTCAAGTTTAACATTAATTTAAGATGAAGGATTGCTAGGCTAATTCTGTTTCTTCATGAGCTGTATTAGAAAGAGTACACTTCTCAAACACAAAAAAAAAATATTTCAGCTTTTACTATAACAAATTGTAGTCCTCTATAATCTACAGTAATCAAAAAAAAAGAAAAACTATGACGTAGCCATGGTCAGAAAGAACTTTCAATTATTTAAATATAGATTATTAAAAACAGCTTGAAAGAAGGAAAAATACCTCTGATTTTTAATTAAATGTTAAATTAAACTAATGTAATTGTTGTTCTCCTTAATTAAATTTATTACTAATAAAAGTCTGTGAAGAAGTATGATGTTCTACTTAAAAGGTGTTCTGTAAATTAATTAAAAATACTAGAAAATTTTCCACATTGAGTGACATATGATATAAGGCAATGAAAAAGAGAAGCTTCATAAATTTACTTTTTGTTCTTTAATATTTGATCCAGTGTGGGTCCCAGACAATAATGACTTATTTGAAATATTAGTCGTTTATTTCCCCTAGATCAGAAGACTCTTGTATTTGCAAGTCTGTGACACACAAGGTCCCATAATTGTCCTTTTTACTCTGCCAATATTTTTCACTACCTGTGAGGAATATTTTCCACAGAAGAGTCAAAGAAAAGGGCCAAAAAAGCATTTAAAAAGAAAAAAACCTGTTTGGCTAGTTAAGTAAATTGTCTCCTTAACAATGTAAGATTACCTTAATGTGGATTAGACTGCTTAACAATTTGCAAAATACTTTTATAGTAAGTGTAAGTTTTTATTAAAGACTACCTCTTTGCAAGTATGGTACATGCTTTTTTACAGTGATCTGTATTTTGTGTTTCAATGCAACTTTACAAAACTCATGTCCAGTAAAAACAAATTAATGTCCCCTTAACTCAGAAAGAAAGAAGGAAAAGGGGAAAAAAAATAAAGCTTTTATATTTGTAAAAGACGGAGTAACACTCCAAATTTGTCTCAGAATTAAATTCAGATACAACTCTTCTATAACACAGCTTGACAGTTTCTAGACAGTCTAATAAGACTGGATTTTCCTTGATAAAAATTTTAAATATTTGATTCAAAAAAGATTTCGTCAAAATATATTTCTTCTTCATAGACAAAGCAAAAGAGAAAGAAAATGCAATAGTGTCTTATTCTATAACTCAGTTAACAGGCCCTGTCCTATCACAACATGGAGATCTGAATCTGCATTTACCAGTCACTACTGTCATTAGTATCAGGTTACAAATACATCATAAATTCAATATATCTAGATTTTCAGGCAAAGATAAATATTTGGCTAAAATTATTGTTTTTAAAAAACTGGTTCTTTAATAAGCAAAACGTTCCATGCAAACAAAAAACCTGAAGAAAAAAAAGACTTGAAACATAATATTCTGATTCTCTCATCAGTTCTGTGTTAAACTGAATTGGTTCCCTGAAAATTTCAAGGGAGGATACTGTATAGGTAACTGCATTGCATGGGCCAAGTTTTTTCATTGATTAGTAAAGTAAGCATATACTTTCCTGCTTATTATTTCTTATGCTATCTTTACCTCTATATTATCTGAATAAGTACTACTACAATAAGCAGGATAACTTATATTTTTCATATGCAGCTCATTATTCTCCTTAAGGTTATCTCTGTCTTCCTATCTCTAGTCAGTCAAATTTTGTCCTTGTGAGATAACTTCAACTACATTTAAAAGGCCTAATTGTTCAGAGGATTCTGCTTAGTGTCTGATAGTCACTAATGTATTCTGAAAACTTTTGTCCATTAATGAAAATGAGGCTTAAATTCTTTTCAAGCATGACTTCATTAGCTGCATCAAAAATGAAATGAAACTGAACGCAAACGCTCACAAATGTATGTCTGCATTTGTTCCCTAGGTGACCATGACTAAACTATCCAGAAAAATGCATAAAAGTGAAATAACACTTTCCATGTCTTTTTTTAACCAAGTCCTTGAAAATGTGTGAACATGTTAAAAGCAATTCATATGTGTGCTCTGGTGGTCAAGATGGCCCATAGTATCCTGGGGTACATCAAGAAACTTGTGGCTAGCAGGTTGAGGGAGGTTCTCCTCCCCCTCTACTCTGTACTTGTGAGGCCACATCTGGAGTACTGTGCCCAGTTGCCTGCCTTCCAGAGACAGGGAACTACTGGAGAGTGTCCAACAGAGGGCTACAGAGATGATTAGAGGACTTCCCTTACAAGGAAAGGCTGAGAGAACTGAGGCTGTTTAGCCTGGAGAAGAAAAGACAAGAGGGGATCTTATCAATGCTTATAAATATCTAAAAAGTGGGTGTCAAGGGGATGGGGTGAGACTCTTTTCAGAACCCTCCTGGACTCGTTCCTATGGAAATGGACCTAGGCAAACCTGCTTTAGCAGAGGGGTTGAACTAGATTATCCGCAGAGGTCCCTTCCTACCCCTGCCATTCTGTGATTCTGTGATATGGAGTCTTTAATCCATTCTGAAACTTATTTCATCATATGTTACTGACTGAATTTCCATTAGCTACACAGCTATCTCAGACCATAGTATCTTCTGAAATAAACCTAGTTCGGACTAACTGCAGTCACTAGTTTAACAAAGTGTTAACATGCTAATTTCATACTGCATACAAGCTTCTCTTTATCGTACCTGTCCTTGCAAGAGTTTAGGACATAATGAAAATGTTATATTCTCATTTGGCAAAAGGAGTGTATGTACACAAGGCAGGGCATGTTCCACAAGGACTGAATTTTCCATTGGCCCTTTTAAATTGTATTCTATTTATCACACAGCAGTAGTGCCTTGGGTAACACATTGAATGCAAAGTCAGGTTGTTGGAGTCTGGTTTTTTTCAACTTTCAATATATCCAGACTGTTTCTAAGGACAAGGTTGAGAGAGTACCATTAGGAGGGTAAGAACAGCAGCTTTGTTTCTTTGATCTAACAACTTCAGCGAGCAGTGGATATTGGAGGTACAATGAACAGGACAGCCCAGTCAAATTGCCTCCCTCCCTGGAATAACCTTTTTATGGAGAAATAACATTATTTAGGATGCACTGCAAAACAAGGATTTGCAATGGCACATCTATTTATTTCAAAGCCCTCAAATAAGTCCCACAAGCAATCTCCCTAGCCTTCTAAGCAGTACTTCTCCTTTGATAAGTACTTATCTTTCTCTCAGTTATCCTTACTGATAATTTAAACCACAATATTTATTAATTATAAAACCTTTCATGAATGAAAAAAACACTTTATTTTTTCTATGAAACTCCCCACTACTTATCTTTCAATTTTTCTCATGTTATTTCCATTCTGAGCTCAATGAACAGAAATAGGCCTCTATGCAAGTTTTTATTATTATTATTATTATTGTTGTTTCCCTTTGAAGACTTATTTTATCCTAGAATATGAATCTGCTTCCTATCTTTTAAATAACTCAGGAAAAATAGGTAAGAACACAGATGTGAGAAAAGTCTGACAACACTCAGAAGTCAGGAAGGGGTGCCGACCTACAGTGTAGAAAAGCTCTCATTATTAACAGTCTATTACTTTCCTTAAAAGCTGTTCTGTTTGACAGAAAATGACAAAATTGTTTTTAAAAATTGCTGGATATGAACTATGGAAACTAAGACAGAGTACATGCAAAAACGAGATAAGATTTATTTATAAAAAACTGTAGATTCATTATTATAGATTAAGCTATTGCCTGGTCAGAAAATTTTGAGGCCTAGATCTTGAATTATGTTAGGATTGTCATTTTAACCCATGAAACAGAATAACTGGCAACTTAATAATTATATGAGAGTTTCCCAAACTCTTATATAGTGTGGTGCCAATAGTGCTAACATTACCCTACTTGGTTCATCACATAGCCTTGATCAGGCTATGATCTAGGCTACAGGTAGTTTCAAATCTGCACTATGGAGTGATTTTCCAAGATGATGCAGAACAGGAGAATAATATTCAAGAAAGGAATTTTTTTTAAAAAACTTTTTCAAGTCTAATGTTAAGCAAAGAACAGCTGAATAAGGAGAAGAGAAAGCATTTAAGCATTCATGGCTTGTATGGTGTTACTCTGATCACTCTAATCTGGAATATTTTCACATTTTCAGAAATGATTTATCAAAAAGATGTGGACAAGCTGGAGAGGGTCCAGAGAAGGGCCACGAGGATGGTCAGGGGATTGGAAGACCTACCATATGAAGAAAGGCTGAGAAAAATGGGTGTGTTCACCTTGAAAATAAAAGGCTTAGGGAAGACCTTATCAACATGTACCAGAACTCAAAGGGTGGCTATCAAGAGGAAGGAGACTCCCTTTTTACAAGGAGTCACATGGACAATACAAAGGGTAATGGCTGCAAGCTGCTCCTGGGGAAATTCTGACTGAAGTCTAGAAGAAAGTTTATTACAAAGAGAACAATTAAGCATTGGAATAGTCTCCCAAGGGAAGTGGTGGATTCACCAACATTAGACAGTTTCAAGACTCATCTTGACAGGGTTCTGGCCTATCTCACTTAAACTACACTTAAAGTTGGACTAGATGATCCTTGAGGTCCCTTCCAACCTGGCATTCTGTGAATCCATGAATCTATGAATGAATCTAGCTACTGTTATTTTATTTGTGGCAGTTACAGTTTATGGTTAATGAAACAGACAAATATTCTATTGCTTCCAGCCACTGTTTGAAATGCAGTTCCTAAAATTTTACATTATTTTCTGTATTACATATATATATATATTTATGAGAGATAATTTTCTATAATAATCTATTATAGTAATAAAGTGAAGAACGATCATGTTTAGGAACTTCTACAAGGTTCATCATATGCATAACAAAAGGGAAATAGGTTGAATTTACCACAAGAATGACAGTCAGAAGTTTAGATTAAAAAGATACAAGAATGAAACTGTTTATGTATAATCAGATAACAAAATATACATCTAGACAAAAGAAGCCTAAAGAGTAGTCCAAAGTAAATATTCATATCTCAAATACATTCAATACCATTAAGTATTAGGGACCGCTCAGATCTGTAAAAGGCACAAGAATATAGTATCTTTCTCTGTATACATATATTGCAGAAAAAATTGAATATAAAAGTAAATATAGATTTAAATTTACTCTTTATTAATCCCTTATGCAGTATGAGATTAACTATTTTTTAAATACAGTTTTTCACTGCAATAAAATCATACTGTATATTTTAAAAAAAGAAAGAGGGGTAAATCATGCGATGTCATACTTATTTTACAACCACAATATGATTGCAATCATACTTGCCTTCACTCAAAAGTAAATAATGAGTATTAGACACACACACCCCCTCTCATTTCTTTATTCTTTTTTATTATGAATATAAAGTTTGATGAAACACAGCTTTCAAGAATGAGTTCTACACTTCATTTTGTAAAATAGACTCAGGATAAAAGGTCCTTCAGGTCATTCAAGAAGAATTAGACAAGAGATTAGCTGCAAAAGCTAAATTGCCCTGTGCCGTTCCATAACAAGAAACAGTTCTCTCTAATGAATGTAATCCAAGACATAAGGTATATAGGTATTTCCAACTGTACTGGAAAGCATAAAAGCAAATACGTGCTCTTCTATTATCTTAACCTACCTCAGGTTAAATGTGATTCTAAGGCAATAAGAGAACAAAAAAACCATTTATCAATCCAAAACATAACTAATCTAGTCAAACTCACTAAAACATTCTTTTGGGTATCCCATATCCCTATGGGAAGTGTATGCCATAGAAGCTTGTATTACAGTTTGAATACAGTCTGAGCAGCAACATGGAAGAAAGATCCTAACAAGAATATTTGTAAGTAAGATAGCTGCGGGCATGTTTGGACTCTTAAGTGTCTTCAAGGACTTTGTCATATAAAGGTATAGGAATTAAAGTATTGGAAGAAATTAACTTTTTTTTTTTTTTTTTTTTGACAGTTGAATATGTCAACATTTATTTAAGTAGGACATAATCAGGTGATAAAAGCATATTCTTTCACAGGGATGTAACAGCTCTCTGGAAGAATAAAGCAAAAATAGTAATCCTCTAACCGGCAGAAGTATTAGAAAAAAGATTGAAAGAACGACTTTTCTGTAGCCTATGAAAACAAAGACTGAGAACTGTTGAATGAATGAGAAAGCAGGGAAGAAACGGAAGCTAAAGAGCAAAGTAAAACAAGCACGAGTGCAAAAATGACAAAACAAAACAAAATCTTACAGAAGTTATTTTGTAATTTATCTTATAGACAGATAGAGGCTTAAATTGGATTAGATTAAAAAATCTTTAACTATCATTAAGAACTGCTGCACAAGACCACTACAGAAGATATTTCAGTTAGATGGTGCCTGAGAAGTGTAGTAGCATGCACACAAATTCCAGAGACCAAACATACTACTGCTACTTAGAGAAAGCTCTCCTACTCAAGGTAATTATAACAAGTGAATGAAATTAAGAAGAAATGTCCTGCAAAACTAGTTTCTCCTCTCCTCAGGTAATGAAATCTATTGCCCCTGAAATCATTTCAGTTAATTCTCACTTGCTAACACATCCCACAAAACCATTTTGCTGAGTGAGATTTAATAAATCTCTCAGCCTGGGATTAAATTTTACTGGTTTATGAACTGTTAAATTGCATTGTATGTTTATTAAAGCTGGTGGTTTTTTACTTCCTGACATATTCCCAACTCTACCCTAGGGTACAATTAAGGAAATAGCAGAGGGGTTTTTTTTTCCACCCCAACATGGCATGATCATCAAGCAAGGAGTGATCATCAGCAAGCTATAAACAATGTTCATCTAAGTTTGTGGGTTTTTAAACAAAAAAAACTTGTAGCATAAACTCTGTTCCAAAATATGGTAGCATTACTGCTGAATAATCATCACATTAAGGCATAGCTGCTTAGATTTTTTTTTAATAGTTAGTTGCCTAATGAATTTTAAACAGAGTGTTTGTTCACAGAATTATGTATGTGATTTTAAAGAGAGACAAAAGAGATGCAAGTCATTTTCCCCACCATCAAAATATTATTTCTTATATTATTGAGAAAGGCCTTAAAATTAACGACTCTTTTTTGTTGTTGTTCTATAAAATGTAGAACGCCTGGGCAATTTTTTTTTTAAGTGCAATTTTTTCTTACACAGACAGATAAAAGAAGAACAATATTTTCCTTTTGTGACTCAGTGCCTCACAATTTTATCTCCAGATCTCAGAGGAATGTCAAAGTAGAACTTGAAACAATTACGAATTTTAAGAAAATGTCAAATGTATGGGAAAAGCATTCCAAAGGACAGTGATGCTGTTGTCATATTTCATGCCATTACATAGGAAAGAATATGCATTTTTTAAATTGACAGAATAAAAATGTATTTCCCAGTATTAAAGTTTGAAGTGATAAAACTTTTTCCATCTCACAAAATAATCCCAGATAATAATGTAATTTAATAGAATATTTATGGTGCTGAGAACTTTGAAGTACCTGAAAATGAGTTAGGCGGGCAGCCACTTGATGTTAACTTCTTGGAGGTTAAATTTTCAGGCAACTTTAAATTTTGCCAGCAGTTAACACAGGAGATGTGCTTAGTAAGTGGCTCTAACAGAGGTTTTTCTGAAATAAGAACAGCAGCAGTATTTCTCTCATCTGCTTGACCTTTGGTTCAAGATCTGAATTTCATTTTAAAAAATAAAATGCTAAAGATTTAGAATAGAGCCTGAAGTGCATAGGAAAATTTTGAATTATGTTTTCTGACAAGGCCACCTTGTCAATCTTGTGGAGCAAAAGCTTAAATCTGAAGTATGAGGGAAAAATTCAGTTAAGGGAATA
The DNA here is from genome assembly GCA_033124195.1 of Coracias cyanogaster. Taxonomy (NCBI): domain Eukaryota; kingdom Metazoa; phylum Chordata; class Aves; order Coraciiformes; family Coraciidae; genus Coracias; species Coracias cyanogaster. Next base: position 59,359 of record JAVSBS010024600.1, on the reverse strand, counting down.
AGTAGAAAGAGTCAGAGAATATTTAGAAATGCATCTTTTGCTTCAATGTTTAAATTTGATTGGATGACAGTCAAAGCCAGTCTCTCTACCCAAGCTTTGCTATCCTAATGCTAATGTAAGGTTAAGGTGTGATTGATTACCTGAACTTTCTGATTGGCTTCTGGTTCTCACTTATTTTTAAATTAATCATTTATTTGACAGGTTATCTGCCACTACCCCATACGACTCTTCAGGGTCAGTCACTTCTTTCCCATTACAGAAAGTGGAAGATGTTCCTAATATAAATCATCCAGCTTATATGGTCATCTATGTTTCTGTGGAATAAACACTTTTAACTGTATGAAAAAATAAAGGCCTATAATATATTTCCATAATGATAATCCTAGAAATTTATTTTCTTTCATTTTATATTTTCTGGTTAACAGGACCACATAAAATTTTATTCATAAATCTCTGTCAATACCCCAGGATGTCATAAACTCGACTAATCAAAGAAGCCAATGACTTTCAGTGTACTGCTTGCAACAGCAAATGCCATCAGACTGCATAAGCAGTTGTAGACCTGTGTTTATATGATACAGTAAAGATTGACGTGTTATGTTATTAGGTTTCTATATATCCTTAAAAACAACGTGAAACTTTCCAGGTGAAAGTTACTCCGAAGTACTTTCTCAACCTGTCTTCTGAACTTTAGAAATTATGCTATGTGCTATATGTTTTGTAATAAAAATTTCCATCATGCTCTTTTATATACCTTAAGGACAGATAGCAAAAACCTAATTACCAGGAACAATGGGTTATTATTTGGTCTTTGGTAGTCTGTTTCCTTTCATCTGTTCTCCTACTAAAAAATCAATATGATTGCGATCACTGCAACTCCATCAACCACATCCATAATAAAGAGCTGCCTACTACTATTATATTAGCTCAGCATTCAAGACTTATCACACCACGTGAAAAGTCCCTCTGCATGAGCAATTTAGAATTACAGAAAGATCCTACTCAGCATATATACTGAACACCTTTGTAACCATGCGAAGCAAGTACACCTGACAATGCAAGTGAAAGGTATAAAGTTAGAATAATGCAGAGATTAAATGCAGACCTGATAAAAAAATGAAAACTAAAAAGTATTCTGAAGAATTAATGTCTACATGTTCTGGTTTTGTATCCTGTTTCACAATGTTTGAGGATTTCAGAGCTTTCACACCTTCAAATTTTTAAATAAAATGACAAAAAATATATGTATATTGATGACTTTGAAATGCAGACAAAACAGTTCTGAGTCTACATAATAAATTGCCTTCTTCTATGTGTAAAACATAACTAGCACATGAAAGAGTATATTTTGTTTCAAAATGGAATTCTACTCTGTGTCAGTCTTCTGTAGCTCCTTAATTATGTCCTATGTCTCTGTTTTAAATAAGTACATACTTTGCTTTTGGATTAGCACCTCCTTAAAATCAGTAATACCCAAAGAAAAAGGTATCAAAAGAGACCACTGGCCTGTGATTTAGCAAATAAATCTTTTGTTTAGTTTAGAAAATAGATACTTTATGGTCAGGTTTTTGTTTGTTTGCTTGTTTTGGAAGCATATCCATTTTCAGATTCTTCATTGTTTTTATCACTTTTGTACAGTCTTTAATCAACTTGTATGTTACACGCAGATCATAGCCTATACAGATTACAGAAAAACAAAGTGGCCTTGTAACATTACTTTTTTTTCTCTTGCAAATGCGCCTTTCCCAACTGCATTTCACTACATAGTTGGTTTTTGTTTCAATGAAGTTCTCCATTAATTAGAGTTTGCTCTCAGAATACTTTTCATCATGTTATGTTGCCAGTTCTAATAATTGGATTCTCATAAATTGTTGACTGTAGGTTCACTGTCAGAGTAGACACAGAATTAAATACATTCAGACATTAAATACATTAGACACATTTTGTTTTGATTAAAATCGGCTTACACTGTCAGTTCATTCAATGACTGAAAAGCTGTGTTCCAATTTGTGGCACTACTTGTCCATAAATGCCCTTATAAAAACAGCCATCTTAGACTGTCTATTGTTCTAATATATTAGTCCACAAAAATTTACCTAATTTAAGTACAGCTTCAAATTGTGATGTTTGTAAAAAAGCTGGATAACTTTTAATGGGAACCTCAATAGCTAGTGCTGAGAGGTACCTTGACACTGAAATCTTAACTGAAGTTTTAGGTACTTTGAAATCCTTAAGTAGCAAAGCACACAGAAGTTCAACATATAAAGAAAATAAAGATAGAAAATAAAGATAAGGATAAGTAAAAGTGACATGGGTGTTTTTTATGTATATGAAATTTTCAAAACTTAGAAGTCACTTGTAATTCAGTCTTAGAAGAAATATAGGCTTACTAATAATAACAACTCCAAATAATTTTACTATCATGTCAGAGAGTTGCTGTTTTGGTGAATATAAGAACGAACCATGATCTTCATACTGATCAAATTTTTTCTGTTGTATACAAGAATCTTAGTACATCCAATAAAATTTGTAGGAATATACAAAATCCAAATTCACTCAGTGATCCTTTCTGCAAATTTTGGAACTCACTCTCTCTAAACATAGTTCATTTTCAAAAGGATATTTATACCATAAAGCCAAGTGATAGTATATAATTACCACAATTACTAAGCCAAAAATAGGAGTTGAAACTGAGTATACTTCCAGCTTTTTCAATACTCCATCAGAACTCTACCCAACAGGAAAACAGTCAAATTTCTGCACTACATCTAAATATACATTTGAAATTAAAAATGTCTCAAAGCTGAGGCAGAAGTTTTAACTTTTTTTTTTTTTCATATCTCTGACTATTCACATGAGGATTTATTTTTCCTGAAGTGTACAAATACCTCTTAACTATGCTTTAGCAAGATTTAAAAACATAATTTTTATACCATTTATCTTATATTTAGAGATGTTGATCCCTTATATTTCAGAAGGTTCTCTGTATCTGAACTTGCAGAGTGCATATGGAAGAAAGAAGGAAGGAAAGGAAGAAAATAGAGGAAAGACAAAAGTGTATTCTGCTTTAACTTCAATACCAGAAGGATTTCTAGTTTTCTCTTTCATACTCACAAACAGCTCGACTAAAAAAAAATGGCCTTTGACAGATAAACTAGAAGGAAAAATAAATAGGTACAAATGTGATAAGTCACATCAGTTATTCCAGGTCTTTAGACTTTGACACTTCTGTACATTTTCTGAGATTTCTAAGAGGTAACAGCAGGAGGATCATTCACATAAGGCCTTTTGTATAAAGAGTAGAAAAGTACAAGTATTCATCTGCACTAGTAAGAAAATGTCACAGAATTCTATTATTTCTTACATCTTCAAAGAAAATATGATCAAAATTTAGTGTTAACAGTTTAAAGCGCATAAGTTTTCAGTTTGCTGCTATCACTCAGCATTGTTTCTCAGTTCAGTTCTCAGCATTACACAATGCAGTATCCTTTAGAGGCATCCTCACTTGTACTAAGCTGGTCTTACATGCCCTCACTTGTCTAAATTAGCCCAAAGAAGCACCATATTAATCAGATATAGTGCTGGAAAAAAATGGAAGGTAGGAATGATAGAATTCAAAGCAATGCCAGGTTTCTTTACATGGCAATAGGCACATTTTCTTAGTTTTTCTTATATCTTGCCTTCTTCTTCCAAAGACTGCTAAAACGTTTGTTAAGAGGGGTTTTATCAAGACACACTTTAAAAATGAAAAGCTAAATGTAATTATTATCAAAATATGAATTTTGGTAGAGTTTATGAATATACTTTTATAATTTATTACTCTATACTGTATGCTGAAATTTTAAAGACATTGCTTTCATGAGTTATTAAGTGTAACTGATGCTTTGGATAATTATAGGGCAATAATTTGTTCTGTCTGTTACACATAGTAGAGCATGCAGACATTTCTATGGGAAAATACCTACCCAACAAATAAAGCATGCTTTACGTGTTTTCGTAATACATGTAGATATACATTTTCAAAGAATTAAGAAAAATCTTTACAAAATCAGTGTTTGCAAACCAAAATTTTTACAAAATTGAAAGAAAGCTATATTTGGAAGTCTCTGTTATGAATATAAAGGAATACACTAGTCCTGGCTCTAAAATTAAGTGGAAGCGATTATTGAATAGGTATGGAAAAATGACAGGAAAAAAATATATTTGTATACCCCTCATAAATTGAACAAACTCAAAATATAGTGCCACAAAGTGGCATTAGTGTCATTAAAATCACAAATAATTATATTTAATCTAGATGCCTAATATTATGGTCTTAATGAAACCAATTGTTTTACAAAGAATCTTAAACAGAAGTAAATTTGATCGGGTTAACAATTTATCATCATGTTTTCTTCATCTACTATTTCCTAGACAAAATTCCATGAACAGTGGAATGATACACATTCACAGAAGGAATATTGTTTCTCCTGAAGGAGTTAATCCACAATGTTAAATCCTGCCTTTGAAGAAATTTCCAGATATCACAGTGTGAAGGAAATGTCACTGTTGTTTAGGAAAACTTTTCCTGAGTGGTTATAAATGGTTCAAGGCAGCAAGCAGCATACAAACAAGGTTTACAAGACAGTAGTTTCTTCATTTTAACATTATTACCTATTTCATCTCATATTTTAAGAAAACAGAGAAGATCTGACTAATCTAAAGCTCAAAAGGTGGATATTTAAATCTCTCAAATTTCTTAGCAGATGATTTCTTACAAATTCTTATCTAATATTTAATTAAAAATTGAATAAAATATCCAGTTACAAAAAATCATAAGAAGCCTTTAAGTTCCAAGAATGTACAACTATTAGCAGATTCATCAAAAAGGAGTAGAAGAAAATTATTTCTGCAGAGAATTATTACTGTGTGAGACCTTTATCTTGAAAGATCTGAGAGAAACCAGTCTATCTATACAATGTAGTAATTGAGAAATCTCACCTCACAGAGCTCTAGCTCGCCACAAACACTGATACAGCAACATCTACATTTAATGCCAGAGACATTAGATGGACAAGACTGCCAAATCATAGATAGGAAGCACTTGTTAAATACCTCTCAATTCTATTACTTCCTATCACATTTTACAAAGAACAGCTTACATTCTAGATGATATGGAGCTGTTTTCCTCCCTAAAGTGTGTTTCCACAAATAAGTTGATGTCTAAGAGTCTGCTTCCATAAACATATTAGATAAATTAATGTGATTCAAAGGCACAATGCTTTCAACAGGCTTTGTTTTGTATTTTAAACAAGTGTTAAGCCTGTATTATTTACTTGTCTTTCTGTCTGTAGTATTTTCTATATCTATTTTTGGTTTAGTCTGTCACAGAAACAAAATCAACACTTGTCCACTCATTTTCCTTCCATTAAAATTTGTTCTCATAATAATTTGTAAGGCTCCACTCCTCTGAAAGGTCTACCACAGATTTCATTTTTGATCAGCATCAAGCTTCTGAAGTGTCTCCTGATTGTTCCCACATACCAGTGTTCTGATCGACATCATGGAGCAGTCTCATAGTGCATGAACTAGACGCTAAGAAAAAATTTACTAGAATATGTGGTCTTGGGTTGTCCTTTATGTACCCCATCTGCTAACTGATTTTGTCCAAAAGAATGGACTAGAAACAGTCTGAAGTAAAATAGCTGCCAATACAATACTGTAAAATAAGAACTGTCAGGTTTTTGGCTCCAACAGCTTTGCTTCATGGGTCTGCCTGCACTGGGCCTCTTTACCTGTAATAGTAGCTATGTTGTGGCTAAATTCCAGTGATTGCTTCGGAAAGTCTGGTGCCACCTTCAAGTTTATTATATTTCATTATTATTATGAAAATATTAACCTTATCTTCACTTCATCTCTAACTCCAGGGGGCAATTCCTGACCCTATATACATACTCAAAGAAAGAAAAAAATCCACTTCTGACCCAGAACAAACAAACAAATAATCTTTCTGCCCTGAAAGGATGGCAGCTGCTATGTTTATAGTATGAGGAAATGAAAAATTGTAAATGAAGCATTTTCAACTACACAGATATGAAGAAAGGAGAAGCAGCATGTATATGCCATTTATTTATGGTACATAATAGCTTTTTATAGTGGTCAATAGAAGGCTGGGTTGAAAGCCATTTGTCAGACTGCACACATGCACAAAAACTGGAGATGGGAATGGTTGCCTTTGGCTCTAATTGTTAAAAAACAGTTATCAATCTTCATCTAAATCTTCAACGAGCTGCTCTTGGTGAGCAATCGATATTGCATTTGCCACAATAGCTCATTTAATTATTTTCATCCTAAATATCCTGTCAGCAGGGGGAAAGTCTTCCTGATTTTAATTAATTTTTAGACCATTGATTCTTTGTCTTTTCCTTTCCTGTGGTTACACATACAGACACAAATGCACAGACACACACACTTTTAGCCTGCAGGCTATGTAAGATATATGACAAGTCCTTGGTGAAAACCCTGCATGTTACTGAAGTATACCTAGATGACATGCAGCTTTACTTTTAAATCTTTAACCATCAACTGCTGCAAATGAGCCTCTGGCATCTAAACATAGTTGGGGAAAACAGTAAATTGAAAACCATGTTTGCTGAATAGTTTTCAATTAAAGAGTTCTTAAATCAATAGGCAGTAGAATATCACAGCCACAAGCCTGCTATAAGTCACCAGAGAAACACAAAAGACAGAAAATGGAAGTCAGAGAACCAGAAAATCGTAGTGGAAATCATGAACTTATTTTACACTTTAAAAATAAATAAAAAGCTTGGATTGATGGGCATATTAAACACCCAAAATGAAAATGTGTTAAGCCCTAGAGTGCTTTGTCACATTTACTCTGTTAAATACTAGAAAGAAACAAAACACAATGCAAATCTTCCAGTAAGCAGACTTAAAAATTTGTGAAAGACAAGCTCCTAAATGCAAGAGAAGAAATGCAAGAGAAAAGGTTGAGTCTAGATAACCTAAGAAAATGATATATCTTATACATGATAAACCTTGCTTTCCATTCTGGGAGAAAATTGTTAATTCTTTTTATCCCTATACTGTAAATTGGTGAGTTGACTGCTCTCAGGGTCCCTGGTAAGAGCCTGGGAATCAGGAAATAGAATTCAGACAGACACAAATCCTACTTTTCTCTTAGAAGAACTTTTGTGTTTCTATCTAAAAAGATATGACAATAAGGTAAAAAAATATTGCTTTGAACCAAAAGGAAAAAAGGAATTGCTACTTGTTCTGTTTATAAAGCTACCTGTATTGGGGATATTCATACATAAGGAAAGTGAGGCTTTAAGAAAGAGGAAATTTCCTTTAAAAATAAAAAATCTGAAAAAATATGAATACCTCCAAAGTTTGATAACTGGTGCCTGAAAGATCAGATGGATTAATTTCAATTATATGCATAACTTGTAGTGTGATTTGTGCCACTTACACCTTTTCAGGAAAAAGATTAAATAAAACAGTCTGTAGTAAATAAATTGGCAAGTATGCTAATTAAAATTCATTAACATCTACATACATTCTAAAGTGGCTTAAAAACCTCTTCAGTTATAGCTCCACTGCCGGAGATGACATTTTATTTGTAACTAATAATAAAGCAGCTATATATGATCATTCTTATTTAACATGACATGGCATAATCATGAAGTTACTTATTTTTGTAATAAGAATGTAAATGCACAAGATGCCTTTGCATCAGAAGCAAAGCAAAACCACATTTCTTTTTTATGCACCATACAAACCATAGCATTTGCTGAAACAACCGATGTCAGAAAAGATACAGCTGATGAGAAATTAGCGGAACACTAACAGGATACAGAGTATCTTTCATTACCCTGTTTCTAGTTGCAGGACAATGTTGAATAGCATGGCTGCTCTATCTTGAGCTGCTAGTTTTATATGTTTTCCGTTAGCTTAAACCTTGGACAGTATTTCCATGTACAGCTCTTCATCATGAAATGCTTTTCTCTACTATCTTCCCCTGGAAATGGTAAAAAATGCCTCTAGAGTGAATCCAGTCATTACTTTATCTAACCAAATTTATCATACATATATGTAGTTTAAATTTCAGAAGCAAGTGCAGTCAATTACTTTACAAAGTAAACAAAACAAGCATTTAACATTATTTTGGCTTGTTAAAATCCAAACAGAATTATCAGATTTGAATACTCGTAAAATATCATCACAGGTTTCTCCCTGGATAATCTATATCTGCATAACTAGCTATATGTTAAAATTTTGACACAGCCACCACCTGCCACAATCCACTAAGCAGTGTATGATATTAACACAACAGAAAGAATTTAGAAAGTAGACTTTTTCTTGAAAAACAGAAGGTGGGAAAAATAAGCCCAGGAAGCAGTTCTGTACTTCAGAGACATATACAGTTCCTCTCACAGACATTCCTCAGGGAAATAAACAGCAGCAGCAAGGCCAAGCCAAGAAAGCTCTCTGAGACACAAAGCAAGATTGTAAAGTACTCTACCACATGCTCACATTCCTCTGGGAACTGTTATCTTGCTCAAACAAATCCAACTCGCTAAAACTGACAGTTGTGCACTGCTCTTTTTTCTTAAAGGATTAACATTAGGCAAGAAATATGAAGTGAAAGTATCTTTCAAGAAGCAAACTAACTGAGAGACTATCTAATGACTTCTGCTAAAGGAGGGAGTACATGCTGAGACTCCAGCCTATTTTTTTTGCATATGACTTGCACAACAGATCTGCTCAGAGACTGTTTTTTCAAGCTGTTTTACATTCTTAAAAAGAACAGAGAAGAAGAAAACTGAACATCAAAATATCCTTAGAGAGCAGTAAATATATGGAAAAACCTCTTAAAGACTGAACACCTCTTAAGATACATATTTCTGAAGATTTCAGAGCTATTACTTGGATGTACATAATACACATGTGGCTTTGTGTATGAATATTTTCCAAATGTATTGCCTTTTAAACCATTTGATCCTGGTGAACTGTAGCTTTATAGAACTAAAAAAATCCCCTGATTCTGTAACTTTACAGAACAACAACAACAACAAAAACCCAAACCGATACATCACCAAAAAAAGGGGGCCTTAAAAAACAGTTGAGCTACAATTCAGTTACTAACTTCAGCCACCTAAAAACTACCAGGAGAGCTGCGAATTGAAAACTGATTCATCCGGTTGTCCTGAGTTTTTAGTGAGCTTAGACATTTAGCTTACATTGCATACCCTACACTCTGTAAAAACTTTAAACACTTCAAACTTCAAAACTTAAGCTCTAAATAGAAAGTATACTCTGTAATTTCTGTGATACAAATAAAACTTCATTATAAAGTTATAATAAGCTCTAATACATACAAGCTAACTCCAAATAAGTAAACTGTTTAATTGGATAGTACTGTACTCATTCTAAAAGTTATACAGGATGATTCACAGCTGTGGTGATTCACAAATATAGAGTTCCAAGTCTGCTAAGCAAATTGCTCTACAGGTAAACTGCAGCAAATTCTCCATTTCTAGAAGAGTTGAAAATACATGTTGCTACTTTTAGAGGGTGATTTCAGATGCACGAACAAAAAACAACAGGTCGAATACCTCAAAAATATTACTGTGAACACAGTACTAGTTTTCTTATTCCCATCCAGTCTTTACTGTGAGAGGTAGGAAAGGGAACAGAATATGTTCCATTTAGCATTTATCTAAAGTACTTGGATAATAATAAAACATTTTCTTAATTGTAATAGAGCGGACAGAATGGAAAACACAATCGTGCATATCACTGTAATTCAAGCAGCAGAAGCTCAACATTTTTTGCCTCAAAAAATTTGTATTTTCCTTTTTACTTCAAGATTATGCAAAATGAAATGAAGATACAGGACATATCTTAAGAAAAGTATAACCTAATCATATTTCTAAAAATGAAGGTGCAAAGCCCATTGAGACATCCTACCATTTCTTATAATAATTTTCTTTTTTAGTAGGAGTTAGGTGAAAAGTGGTATTTCACAGCCTTAGTGTGTACATTGACTGCCTTATTAGCTGTAAACTCATTCATATTCCTTGCAGCCACCTAGAGTATGACAGCAAGAAGCTTTTTCATCTTACCTACATATATTTTACGATCCTGACCTCTTGTATTCTGGAGCCAGCAGTTCAAATTCTCCCAGTCCTGTCCTGATATTCAAAGCACTGCATGGTATTCTATAGAGAAATTTCAGCAATACTTGGAAATGAGCACCTGTATAGAGGCTTTGACATTCTTTCACATGCTTACTTGAATACACCTCTCTAGCCCTTATCTAGAAAGGACTTGCCTCTAGGATCACGTAGAAACCTAGATATTACATGTAATTGTCCCCGGAAAGGGATACTGGACAGATTTACAGGTGCTAGAGATCTTTCAAAAAACTGAGGAAGATGCACAAAGGTAAAGTGCAAGAGAAAAAACTTCCCTCAGGGTGGAGGAGGGCAGAGAATGAGAGTCCATTACTTCTGCTTGCAGTGCAAATGTTCTTGTCTGTTCAAATATAAAAATCTGGCAGTGGATATTTTGCAATGGAAAAAGGAGGTGGGAAAAAATCCTCAACCCCCCTAGATTACATTTATTAACTGAAACACTACAAAAATAGTTAACCATTGAGGCTTAGAAAAGAGTCATGTACAGTGGAACAAATAGAGAAAGAAGGAACTCTGTCAATAATACAATGTAAACGGGTGCCAGCTATGATAAGCAAAAAGTTTGATACCAATACATACACAAATTAATAATAAATAAGCTGTAGAGCTCAAGAAAAGAAGGAAGGACGCAAAGATCTTTCCTGCTTATAGTGGAAATCTTTCTTACCTATATTGCTAAAAGAAAGAAGAAAGAATCAGAAGGGCTGAGCTAATCTTACTACTGTACTAGTAGCTTCTCAGGATGAGGTTAACAGAGATGCTTATATACCTAAACTTGTTTTAGCCACAGGTACAAATAAAGTGGAAGAATACATTGTTTTTAGGTTAAGGAAGGTTCAAACTGGATAAACTGCATAAACATGTTAACACTTGTGAAACACAAATGCATACAATGTGGATATATCTGGTTTATCAAGTTCACAGATGAATAACACAGATATTAAGCACTGCAAAAAAAGATTTTCAAGTTCCGCCAAAGCAGATTGCATAGGAGAAATTTTGTAAATCCAGATTACAAAGGAAAAAAGCTTGCACTTTTCTAATTAAATGCATAATCATGGATGAAGATCCATGTTAGCAATGCTAAATGGCTTCTGCTTTAATGAACCATTTGAAATGAAATGGTTGCCTGCAATTAGACATCTGCAGTCCAAGGACAGCAAGCCAACAATGTAGTTTGGCTGCCAGAATTACAGTTGCATTCCTCAGCAGGACAATGAGGAGAATGGATAATTGTAATTATAACATATACATCCCTTAGTGTTCTGTGGCTGAAAGAGTATGAACAAGGGCTCTTAATACATTTAATTGCTGGCTGCTAATAAAGGGTTGTCAGAAAAGAGAACAATTTTTAAAGTGCATTCCAATTCCATTAAACATCAGAAACCAAGGTCACTAACGACCCACCTGAGGACTGATCTCCAAGGAAACTGCCTCTTAAACCCTGCAAATATCCAATCACAAAGGCTTAGTGTTCAGAAAGTTGCAAGCTGATATGCAAGCAAGTTGAAGAGATGGGAGACAACAGAGATGTTATTCTGGAGTGTTCTACAGTACATGCTATAACTTCTCTATTTGCATTCACTTTGTAAAATCTCTTTGCAAGCTTTTTCCACTCAAACTTAAACAAAGATCCTAAATATTTTTTACATATAAATATTACTGTCTCTTTCCTTGAACACTTAACACACCTGCATATTTCATACATCAAAATGTTTCTATTCCCCCACAGGAATAAAAGAAAAACAGAATTGAGCTTTATCTACTCAAATGCAGTGCAGAAATCATAACTCTATTCTCAGATGGAACACTTCTCTCTCCTGGTCAAATCATAAATAAAGTAAAATAGTATTTATTTATCTTCACATTTTATCTTTCATTCAGTGATGTTCAGCTTTGCAATTCACTGTGATTCAAGAATACATTATTATTTCTTCTGTATTTGGTGTATATTCTGAAAATTCACTGTGATTTTACTGTAAGTTCTTCTGTAACAAGTAGCCACCTCAACTCTTCTTCTGTGTGAAATCTCGCTGATTTTTTAAAGTAGAATTCATTATTGTACTGATAAAATAAGGGAGAGCATCATGAAGAAATAAGACTTCTTCCAAGCTTATACACAGGTTATAATCTTCAAGTTATTAGGTAAGATTTCTTTAATGCTTTCCTCTATTCTTATTTTCATCAGTTTCTAGACAAAGTTGAAACTGAGATTTTGCATTTTTTCAGTTGAATAAGTTCAATTATCTAGACATGCCACTTGATTAATTCATTGCATCCTCTTAAACACAACGTGATCCAAGCAACTTGCTGAATTTCTAACATTTTAGAAGCCATGGGAAAAGATATTTATTCTACTACTTAGTATCATTACAGTGAACATTTAGTCACCTGGACCTCCATATGGAATCTGTACGCTTTATGCATCTCCATGTGCAATGCACAGAAACAGACATTTCAGAAAACAATTCATCTAAGCCAGCACTCTAATTCAGCTAGCCAGTAGCAACTGCTCAGACCAAAAAGAAACCCTGCTCTTTAGGATTTAAGTATCTGAGGAAGTGTGGAACCTTCATAACACAGGCATCTAAAACCTGGAAACCTCTCCTCCTCAGAAGGCCTCAGCCAACCATTTGTAAAAAGACAGACAACTAATTTTGACAATTTTGCCTCCATTTACCCAGGATAGAGAGAAAAATCCTGTTCTCTTTTGACTGGCAGATGGGAGGTCTGGTCAAGTATAACAGGATAGGAAAAAGATTACAAGACATCTAGGCTTGGATGAAAAAAATAAGTTATTAGACTCTAGCCTCCTAAAAACATATAAAATCAAAGTTTTGTTTCCAAGTGCTACCTAAGAACAGTTGACATACAGTCTTTCTACTCTTGTCTCAGAACAACTGTGTTCAATGTAGATGAACACAAATAAAAGCCAAAGCAACGTAAGAGGCATTTGGGCATTAGAAGATTCGGGACAGAAATATTAACATTTTCCACATCTTGCACTTTCACCTTTTTCTTCCTGAGGAGGACATCTGCAGCAAGTCAAAAGATAACTGGGCTTAAAAATGGGAAATGTAAAACACCATGCTGGGCATATAACACTCAAATTACTGAACATTTACAAGATTATATTCTCCTTAAACTTAGTGTTCAAAAATGCCAGAATGATTTCTGCGTATTGTCTATTTATTACCTTCAGCATTCTTAATAATTTTCACCAGTTTAAAAATTCTATATGAAGGTGTTTCAGTCATCACCATAAACCACTTGTGATTCTCCTGCTGCCTACACAAACAATTATAGATGTTTACACTCTATGTTGCCATACTTCCTTCCTTATTTGTATGCTCATATAAACTGCATGTTTTTTACCAAAACACAGCTCCAGGCAATTAATGAAGACATGATGCAATTAGTTCTTTTTAAAGCATAAAAAAATAAAACAGCACTTACAGAAGCTATCCCTTTTCGACATCCATCAACTGCTGGAATATCAGTGACATACTGCTACAAAGCAACCTACAGTGTATTTCACACAGTTGCTCTTCATTTCCTATTAAAAATGCAAAACAGCCAAGCAGAACTATATTTAATGGCAACTGGATGTCTTCTTTGAATATTGTTTTCATAAGGGATTATTCAACATACAACAGTAATTTCTTGAGTCTGTACATGTGAAGTGCTGGGGCCCAAGCTGTGGGCCCCAAGTTGGGGTTGACCTCTAGATGAGTCACAACCTCGCAGAATGTTTTGTTTCTTCTATTGGCTTCATGTTTCAGAGGCAGAACCTGGCCCACCTGTGTCTGTGGCTCCACCCTCACCCAGGTGGTCATGGTTGGGGTGGTGGGTGAGACCAGCAGTATATTAAACAGGAGCCAAGTAGTTAGAAGAGCTTCCTGCTGGGTATGGTTTCTGTTGGAGCTGGCTGCATCTTGCTGAGCTCTCTGGGTAGTGTCCTTCCATGTGAAGGGCCACTGAGGGAGCCACCTCTGTCCATTGTGTTCACCAGGTGATGCTGGCACTACAGTGGGCAGCAGAGGAGCTGGGCCCACAGAAACTTATGGCAGTACTGTCTGAAAGAAAACTTCTGAGGGGCTGTTGCTGAGTTCAGCTTTGGCCTGTGTGATCAGGCAGCTGATGGCAGCATAAAATGATGGTGGTTGAACTGGCACAACACCATGGAGTAGAAAAGTGTTGTAATTAATAAATTCTTTTCTTGCTATGGCTCAAAGTGAAATAGTTACTTCTGAGCCAAGTAGAAGAAGAAAAACAATACCCTTAAAAATTAAAAACTAAGCAGACAGTGTGTGCTTGCTAGTATTATTCAGAACAAGACAAAGGAAAAAAACTAAAATTCCAATATCCAATTTAAGTTTTGTCTGTAAAAAGCTTTTCACTTTCCTTATAATTTCTTCATATTAATTTTATCAGGATGAAATTTCCTTATTATATACTAGTGGAATTTTGTATATTTACATTGTCAGACATAAAACCAGAACTATTAACAATCTCTGAACAGTATTTGGCATTTTAAATGTTTTTACATCTGTACCAGGTAGCTGTCTAAAAATGTATTGAAAAAAGTAAATCATTCAGTCCTATGGAACTCTAGTCCAAAAAAGGTGGTTTTAATACCCTTTGCTGAAAAAAGGCAGACAATGATTTAGACTAGATCCAATCATATTCCATAGGAATGCATGAAATTAAATCATTACCCTTTTGAAAAGATACTGCCAGTTGCATAGCTTCGGCTATTCATGTAATTTTTCAAAGCTCAAACTGTAAACAAAATTTAATAATTTTTTTTTAAAAAAAACCTCCTTCTATGATTCTGTTAGAAATTCACTTTACATTGACATGATTATTCATAGTTTGGAATAACAGTTTTGTGCACTGTCTTAAGGAGCATGGTGTCTATAGAGGACAGCTGACTTCTATTAGTAATTTCTAATTTAATATTTATAAGGAACTAAACAAATGAAAATTCCACATATGAATAATACATATTCTACACCGAGTTCTATCTGTACCATCATAAAATCACTGGCCAATCACTCTTTTCTTCCTATTTCCCATCTCTCCCAGGTAAAATTATATTTGAATAATATTTTATTTATGGCTGTGGCTAAAATATTTTTTAAAAATCTTCTGAAAACTCATAAATTAAATATTGGTTCAGTTTCACAGCCTATAGCAGAAATGAAGACAATCACAGAGAATTTTATAAACATCAACAAAGAAAATATTGTTTAAATTCAGGGCTTGTTGTCACTAGCAGACTTCAGTCTGACATCAGTGCCTAAACAACCAAATAGGTGTCTGGACCATGTATGTAGCCATAAGCCACGTTCTAATATACAGCAACTGGAGCTATTATACAGAATGATTTTCAGAAAAAAAAATCATAGACACTAGAACATGCAGTTCTAGTTTTGTCATATCTCGGTATTTTATTATCACACTCTGGAAATCCACCATTCGTTAAGTTTGTTTGTTCAACTTATTTTGTCAAATATCAATTCTGTCTGTATGTCCCTCAGAAATATAGGGTTAAATCTAAATCTGAATATATATATAGGGTTAAATATGAATATGCATACAACTTAATCTTACAATAAAAGACCCAAATTCTAAGATAATTATAAATTAATTCCTATAAATAAGTAATCATGGGGTTGCAAATTCCTGTTAAAGTACATTTTAAGTCTTAAAAAGTATATGCTTCAAATTGGCATTGTTTTGACAATTTGTCAACTTTTACTCCTCTCCTCTATACTTTCAGGACAGACTTAGGACAGAGTAAGTCATTAGTTTAGTGATGAAATGGTTGTGAGGATATACATGTACACTGCACAGGCTGGATCAATGGGCCAAGGTCAGTTGTATGAGCTTCAACGAGGCCAAGTGCTAAGTCCTGCACTTGGGCCACACTACTCCCACACAATACTACAGGCTTCAGGAAGAGAGGCTAGAAAGCTGCCCAGCAGAAAGGGACCTGGGGGTACTAACTGACAACTAGCTGAATATGAGCCAGCAGTGTGACCAGGTGACCAAGAAGGCAACAACATCCTGGCCTGTATCAGAAATAGTGTGGTCAGCGGGACTAGGGATGTGATTGTCCCCCTGTACTTGGCACTGGTGAGGCCACACCTCAAGTACTGTGTTCAGTTTTGGGCATCCCAATACAAGAAAGACATTGAGGTGCTGGAGCAAGTCCAGTGAAGGACAACAAAGCTAATGAAGGGCTAAAGAACAAGACTTACAAGGAGTGACTGAAGGAACTAGGGCTGTTCAGTCTGAAGAAAAGGAGGCTGACGGGAGACCTTATCACTCTCTACAACTACCTTAAAGGAAGTTGTAGAGCAGTGGTTGCTGATCTCTTCTCCCAAGTAACAAGCAATAGGACAATAGGAAATGTCCTCAAGCTGCACCAGGAGAGGTTTAGGTTGGACATTAGGGAAAACTTATGCTTAAAACAAATGCTTAACTAAACCAATAGAAATGTGCATATATTCTGGTGAAGCTTTAGGGTTTAATTTTTGTTATTTTTATTTTTACTGGTTTGGTATTTTTGTGGGAAAAAGAGATTACAGTTTTACAGTATAAACATTTAACATCTAAGTAATCAGTCTCTCTTTCTCTGAACTTCTACACTGCTTCTCTCATTTAACATACTGTACTAGCAATGTTCAAGAAACAACCATCAATGTACACAGCAGTAAACTAAGTTTCAATGGCTTTATAGCTAACATTAAATATATCTGGCATAACTTTTCAAAACGTGAAAAAAAAAAATTAATAAGGAGAAAATATGGACAAACACACTTAGCCAGCTCTTATGTGATCAGCCATCAGAAAGTAGGTTGAAGAGAAAGAGCACTAGCAGTGGAGGGGAATGCATTAGAAAAGGAGGGTGGGGTGGCTCCACATTTTTCCAGATGTGATACTAGGATAGAGGTTTCACAAATATGTAAGTCCTAGATGAAAAGAAGCAAAGAAGAGGAGGGATGCCCTAACTCTATTTTAAAAAATCAGCGACAACTGTTACTACTATGCATACTTAGGAGACACAAAACCATAGGAAACAAAGCTTTCTTACTGCTAGTGGTTAAGGTACTACTTTTACTATTGTAACAATGGAATGGAAGAAAAAATCAAACAAGCAGCCAGGTTCATACCACCGGCAGCAAAAACAGTGTATCTGTTGTATTACTTCAGTGCCAACTCATAATAGCCTAAGCAAAACATAAGAAATAGAGCATTTTTCTATGTTATTTCTAGAATTAAGAAACAAAATTATGTATTGCCAGAAGTGCAATTGTTCATAACATCTAAAACTTGCTGAAGGGCAAAGAAAGTTCAGTTCATGCAAAATTAAAGCAGTGAGTATATATAGTAACAAATACACACTAGTCAATGCTTTTACCACTACAGGCAATTCTCTCTTTGAACTTCCACCAAGAGTTATGTAAGCTCAATATAATAATAAAACAGAATTTTCTTTCAGTATAATAAACATTTATAAACGTTGTGCTGTGCTTTCAGTTTCAAGATGGACAAATTTATAAGGATTCCTTTTTGTTGGTGTTTTATTTACAGAAAGCATCCTTTTCTCAAAAACAATTAAAATACTTTTTTATGCTTTTCCAAATATTTTTAAATACTGTATGATTTTCTTTTACTTAAAATATTCCCCAGTGAGAATGCCTACAACAGGATTCTGTCACTCCTAGCTGGCAATCTGTCAGCAGAGTGTGTGAAGTTAACCCTCAGTCTGGTTTATTCCTTTACCTTCTCTTTACCTCATGAGAAATATCTGCCTTTTGTGTAGGGAACAGGAATCTGAAGAAAAGCCAAAGAAACTATTAATAATGTAAGTGGCGAAATCCAAAATTATGGTGAAATTCAATTCGTCAAGAATTAATAGTATATGTGCTATCTCAGAGTGGTTTTATCTTTATTTTTTTCACTTAAGTGTATGAAGTTAGGTTCATGCAATGCGGTACTAAATGGATGCTTAGAAGTTAAATCTACCAGTATTCTAGCCATTTTCTGACATTTCAGTCTGTAAAAAAAAAAAGGAGACTGTTTCATCAGCATCATCTTATTTTAAAAAAGTAAATAATCTTAATGCCTGAGAGAAATGAAACTGGTAATCTCAAAAAAGGTAGTTACATTTTTAAAAAAAAGTAGCTTAAATAGTAAATTCACTCTGATTCTTCATTTGGACATTTTTAGTAAGTTTCATCAAGCCATTGTGAAAACGCAACTTTCATTTCTTCATCCTGGATCCACACTAATTTATACCCATTAGAGTTCCACAAATGATTGTTGCTTTAAGTACAAATTATTTTACTTTTTTTGCACATAGTTTACATTTATGAGATAGACACATAAACACTTTATCTACCATTTGGCTATCCTCAAATTATTCTCTTTTCTCCAAAGTAAAATCACTAGCTTTCACAGCAAACAAAAGTAAAGACTGTGATCATAAAACCAGTAGTAATGTAACTGAAGATTTATTTCTAGTAAGAGTTTTATTGCCTACTGAATATGAATAGTTCATTTTGTTTTGAACAAAAAGACAAACATAGAAAACTACCTTTAGTACTACAAGAAATCATTGAATCAACACTGTCAAGGAGTCAGATATTCCTCACTGAGCGGATATGGTACTGCTTAAAGATCTATTCCAAGTATTTTAAAAGCATTTATTTAATGTAGGTATAGCCTAAAACCAGAATTAAATATTAGTATAAGAAATACATAACAGACAGAGGGTAGGAGAAAAATAATAGAGGTATTAAAGGAGATAATTATTTTAGTGAATTTACAAGCTCGAGATGGAGAAACATCCCAAATGAAGCATGTGCAGTACTTCTGCTGTAGTGAGAAATTCACAGTCAAAAAAGGAGCTGCACATCTGCTACTTCTTGTTCTCATTGGTCCAGTTTACTGATCTGCAGGTACCAGAAAGAAACATACCTGGCACACCCAGGAACCAGAATTGAAACTGTATGTACGAAAAATGGAGATACATCCCAAGTTCCTGAAAGGACTTTGTACTTTACTTAAATGTTTTGGGTTTTTTTGTAAAATTGAACTTTCCACTTAAATGTTTATATAGGACACATTATGTGCATATATAACATAATTTGACAAGACTTTAGAGTTCGGCATGCCTGTGAAGTTTAGTTTTAGGAAAGGAAGTATTCTCACATTGTAATTTAAGACAACTAAATTATTTAGACTGGATATACAGGAAGAAGTGATCTGGTGAAGAACTCCCTCGTTTCTTCTCACAATGAGGATGGTGAGACATTGGAACAGGTTGCCCAGAGAAGTTCTGGATGCTCCATCATTGCAAGTGTTCAAGGTCAGGTTGGACGGTGCTTTGAGCTACCTGCTCTGGTAAAAGATGTCTCTGCCTATGACAGCAATGTTGGACTAGATGAGCTTTGAAGGTCCCTTCCATCTCAAACTATTTTATGATTTGGTAGATTTCTGTTTCTTAAAGTCTCATTATTTACTTCTTCTGTTGCTCTAGATACAAACCCTCCCTCGCTACACGTTTCAGAATACTACAGATTCTTAATCATAATTTTCCCTACATTGTACATCAAGGAAAATAATTCTGATTTTACAATAAAATTTCAGTTAGGTTCTCCATTTTCAGGTAGGTTCTCCATTTTGCTGGAGAAGCTGGCAGCTCAAGGCTTACACAGGTGAACTTTTTGCTGGGTTAGAAACTGGTTGGATGGCTGAGCCCAGAGAGTGGTGGTAAATGGAGTCAAATCTAGTCAGTGACCAGTCACAAGCGGTGTCCCTCAGGCCTCTGTTTTGGGAGCAGTCTTGTTTAATATCTTTATCAATGACTTGGATGAGGGGGTTGAATGAGCCCTCAGCAAATTTACAGATGACAAGAAGTTAAGTGGTATCTGCTTGAGGGTAGGAAAGCTCTTCAAAGGGATTTGGACAGGCTGGAGCAATGGGCTGAGGTCAATTGTATGAGGTTTAACAAAGCCAAGTGCCGGGTCATGCACTTCGGTCGCAACAACCCCCAGCAACCCTACAGGCTTGGGGAGGAGTGGCTGGAAAGCTGCCTGGTGGAAAAAGACCTGGGGGTGTTGGTCAACAGTCAGCTGAACATGAGCCAACAGTGTGCCCAGGTGGCCAAGAGGGCCAACGGCATCCTGGTGATCGTGCCCCTGTACTTGGCACTCATGAGATTGCACCTTGAGTGCTGTGTCCAGTTCTGGGCGCCACAGTACAAAAAGGACATTGAGGTGTTGGAATGGGTCTAGAGAAGGGCAACAAAGCTGGTGAGGGGTCCGGAAAGCATGCCTTATGAAGAGCAGCTGAGGGAACTGGGGCTCTTTAGTCTGAAGGAGACTGAGAGGAGACCTTTTTGCTCTCTACAACTACCTAAAAGGAGGTTGTAGCGAGGCTGGTGTTGGTCTCTT
>JAVSBS010024600.1:0-28985 GCA_033124195.1 Coracias cyanogaster | reverse complement strand
CCTGCTTCCCAGGGAGTGGCCAAACATCGCCTACTGATGGGAAGTAGAGAATAAATCTTTGTTTTCCTTTGCTTCCATGCACAGATTTGCTTGTCTTTGCTTATATTATTATTAAACTGCTCTTGTTTCTCATCTTATTTTCCTCCTTTTTTTTTTTTTTTCCTGAGGAGAGAGGGGAAAAAGGTGCGGGGTTGATAGAGTGGCTTGGTGGGCACCTCGCGCTCAGCCAAGGTTAACTCACCACAGCCACAATAGCAAAGAAACAGAATAAAAGGAATTTTGGTTTTGGTTCACTTTTTCTAAAAAGTGACAATAAATACAGTGTATACATAAACTATTAAACTGAATTTCAGAATGCATCTCCTAAGAAAACTGTCGTCTTTGACAGATGTTTTACTAGTTTAAAGTCCTCAGGCTTTAAATTTAATACAGTGTAGACACTTGCCTATTTCCTGAGTAAAGTTCCTATTTCACTTAAGTTCCTGTTTCAAGAAACAATCTATATTTCAGCTAGTCCTCCAGACTGCAGGCTGCACAAGCTCTGCTGTTACCCTACTTGCTGTTACACTGTGTTCCCTCCATTGTTTTGTAAAGATGTAGCAGGAGAGTTCTATCATGAAAGTATATAAATCCATGTTAAACTTAGTGTATTTATAAATATATTCATACATCCTTAAACAACTTCTAGAAAAACTGAATTAAAGTTTCCATAGGAGAGAACCACTTGGCCATATCTTTCCTTTGGGATAGGATTGCAAGTTTCTGATAGATCCTGTCTCCTAAAATAGTACATACAGGAGTCAAGTATTCAATAATGCAAATAATTGTCAAAATAGATAATATATCATTTCTAAAACATCTTGCAGCATGAAATCCTTTATAGTCCCTAAATTCATGAAGTTAACTGTGCCTAGGGGAAATCCCTAGCTTGTAATATAGTAATAAGCAATTGTTTACTATTTCCTTTGAAGTACACATTTCCTTCCACACAGTTTTATTAAAAGCATCTCATCAGCAAATCCAGAAAATTCCTTTTGCTAAAGGGATAATTGTAAAGCTGTCTACATAAAAAGCTATCCTCTTTGAAGCTCTAAATCAGAATCCAAGACTGTATTTCTGTAATAAGTATTTCTTTTTAATTTTATGGGTCTTTTCACCCTTAGGAACCTTAACAGCACCTTTTTCTCATCAAATCCTTCTGTCCAGTCATAGTGCCTGCCAGCAGTAACTAGATTAATATTTAGTTACTTATCTCAAATATAATTGTTATTTCTGTATTTTTAGGTAGATATAAGAAATTTCAGTTTCACAAATACTCTTCTCCTGTTAGCAGAACTAAACAAAGAATTTGTAATATTATTCAATGAATTAGAAGTTCTATCTTCTATAAAATAATTTCATTGCTACATTAAAGAGATTACCGTTTCAAATCAAGAATGTAAACAACTGTGAAATAATTTATTACTTTTAAAAAACTTAAAGCATGCTCTAAGGAAGTAGCAGGAAGTAAAGCAGCTGTAGATTCTGTTAACACCACTAGATAAGCACCTAAACTTCTTTAAAACACAAATTGAACAAGCTTAAACATAGTATACTTAGAATGAATGTATTCTTTTTTAGCCCCAAGTAACTGTAGAAGTCTATTTGACTAAAGGAAAACAAAACTAAATTTTAGAACTTCCTGTCTCAGAGCAGAATTTGTACCCAGTGTAATAATCTCACTATCTATATCAGTTTGTACAGTCATTGAAAATCTTGACATGAAGGAAGAATAGAGTAATTCAGACTCTAGTAGTGTGCTGAAAGAAAACCTTGGATGACACCATAATTTTTTGCTTCCTTTGAGATAAAAGGAAAGCAGTGTATCTTGGAGAGATGCACAAGAAACTAAGAAATTAAGGTACAAAAAAAAAAAAAAAAAAGATTAAAAATAAAACTGAACTAAATATACAAAGTACTATTATTGCCAATAGAATAGATTTCCATTTTTGCATCTCCCCAATTTCTTGAGTCAGTTACTAAGAGCTCAATTTTAACACTGGTTAAAATCTAAATTCTCCATTTATCACTGCTGTATTTTTTTTTTTTAAATTCACACACTTTCTTGGCTCTTGCTGTTCGCACAGACCTTGATTAAAATGAATCAGAGACACCTAGATGCAAATTCTTGTTTTTGTTTTGTTTTGTTTTTAGTTTGGTTTGGTTTGGAGTAGAGTATTGAACCTGGGAGATACATACTTGCCTTTCATAGTAGTAGAAGAGTGCCCTCAACATTCATAGAATCATAGAATCATTTAGGTTGGAAAAGACCTCTAGGATCACCAAGTCCAGCCTTTGTCCAACATCTCCCTTGACTCCTAGACCATGTTTCAAAGAGCCACATCTACTCATCTTTTGAACACCTCCAGGGATGGTGACTCCACCACTTCCCTGGGCAGCCTGTTCCAATACCTGACCACTCTTTCAGCAAAGAAATTCTTTCCTGATATCCAATCTAAACCTTCCCTGGCACAACTTGAGGCCATTACCTCTTGTCCTGTCATTAGTTACTCGAGAGAGGAGACCAGCACCAACCTCACTACAACCTCCTTTTGGGTAGTTGTAGAGAGCAATGAGGTCTCCTCTAAGCCTCCTCTTCTCCAATCTAATCTTCTTCCTAATATCCAATCTAAACCTCCCCTCTGGCACAAGTCAAGGTTATTATCTCTTGTCCAGTTAGCTGACGTGGGAGCTATTTATCTTTTTCTTGAAAACATCATTAAGCCTTGGCTATACTGTGATTTTAAAAATGAATCCCTTTTTTTAAAATTCTAGATTTTTAAGTTTCACATGGCTCTTAAACTATAAGTGCCATGGTTTCAATGCCTTACCCTACTCTCTTAATCTCTTCCGATCTTGTCTACAATGGAAAAAAGTACACTTTATGATTACCAAAACCAAATGAGTTTAACATGATTCAAAAATCTTTACCAAAAGTAAGCCAAAGGGCTCTGATGACTATTTGGCTGTTTCACCTGATTTTGCTCTTTCACAGCTGGCCTTTTAACATAACCTACACTGCTCTGATTCATTACAGGGTTTTAGGGTTTTCCAAACAAATTTAATTACTGCAACTGAAAATACACCGTTGTTGTCACCCTTACTCATCCTTCGATCATTCTTTTCTTTAACAATTTTTTGTCTTGCTACTGGATTCAATAAAACCGAGGATATTAAACTAAAATAACCACAAAGCTAAGAAGGTGAATTTTCAGATAGAGAGAGACTTCACAGGACAGTCATTAGGTCTGAACATTGAAAGGTCACTTAGTAGAAGTTTTCTTACAATCAGAGAAAATGGAGAACAAACAAAGAGTATGATATATAAATGTGTCCCCAAAGTCTTTGGGTGCACAAAATGTGGAGAGCTAATTAGGGGGAAATACCTACTCATTTGTGAATCCAACATTATTCTCTTTCATTTTCATTCTCAAATTCCAAAGCAATTATAACTTCAGCATTTTTACTGTATATTTCAAAATGAATGTCCTAAAGAGCTCTGTGGAGTGAATGCATTTGTATATTCTTTCAAATAAGAAATATGTATGGAGATGTTAGTATTTTTAGTCATGCTCTTTGCATTTTTTTTACAGTTACGTATTTAAAGAAAATATCCTTGGATCTATTCTCCTTATCCACAGAAGTCTGTACATCAGCTTTTAAGAATTTCAAATCTATTCATAAAATCTCATCTCTCTGTTTTTAATCAGATTAAAATCTTGTGCAAAGAAATGAACCATAAGCCCATCCTGATAATTCAGAAAATCTCTGCATTTTTTTCCCTAAATATTTAATATCACTCTAAATTTTTATTACAAATGATTTTCCCTTGCTGAGAAATATGTTTCATAGTGGAGAGGACCTAAGCTTGAAAAGCACACTATATCCAGAAAAGAAAAGAGTGATTTTAAAAAAAAATGAACAAGACAATTAAGAGTGGAAAGCAAAAGTGCACAATTAAATGCTGCTAGGCAGCCTACAAAACATGATTTTTCTTAGGAAAATGCTTTAATATTGACCTTAGCTATAGCATTCATCAAGTATACAGTGCTTCCCTGTACCTGCCATATACAGGTCCTGAAGTGAACATTAAAGAACAGAATTAATTATCATAATAGAAAAAAGTACACTCATTTCTATGTAAGATGAAAGCAGATAGCTCAATCGTGTGATAGGCAAAAGCAATTAGTAAGGAAAACTTTACGTTAATGAAGCAGCAGAGCTTGTTAGGTCATCTTAATTATGCATGCTCAAGTTCTGACTTGAGGCATAGAAAACTGTGAAAGATTAATAGTTGTAGAGTAAAAGAATTCTGAACTCCTAACACTTTACTCCTGTTTCACTTTGCTTGGTCTGAATCATGGTTGTCATGTATAAATGTAGAGGTTCATTTGTGCTTAGGGTTTTGTGGGTCTTTTCCTATTTCTTTGTGTTACTTGAACAGACTCAAAAATAAGTATACCGAAACAGTACACCACTCCTCTTTTTTTCCAGAATATCATTCTGTTAGTACAGTACAAATGACAATACTGTTAGAATTTAAGATCCTCAATAAACTTAGCTATTTAGTAACGTCATAACATGAAGCTTCATTTCAGACTACTTTGAGTCTATAGTGTAATCAACAATGTTGAAATACTTTCAAGGTAGATTGCCTCAACAGAACCACATGTTTGCATAACTGAATCAATTATATATTTTTTTTATTTAAAAAACCAAAACAAAACAAAACCCACAGAAAAAAAAAAAAAAAAACAAAAACACAAGACAACATTTCTTTTGGTGACATGCAATTCTAAATATTTATCTTGGAGCAAACATCAAAACTTTCCGTAATTCTATTCAACCTCTTTTGATTTGAATACTGTTCATATAATTAACTTGTCTTTGGGACAGAAATGTGCACAGCAAAAATATTCTTCAGATGTCTTTATTTTACTTTTTTTACACCGGCTTCCATAACCCTATAAAAGATGTCTAGGCAACTAAATATTCTACTAGAATGATTAAGCCATAAATAAACCACTGGTAATCCAGTCTGGGAGCTGACCAAACCAATACCTGGTGCTTTTTACCTTGATGTTCAGTATATTTAAGATACTCATAGATGGAGCAAGTTCAAAAACTAATGACCCATGCTGCCCACAGTCTAACTTTATAAATGTGTATTTTGAACTACTAACAAGTGAAACTAGTAGTGAGAAACAGTGAAATGCATGAATGAATGGACATTTACCATCTAGATTTTGACAGACTAGACACACTTTAGATTTTATTTGGAAGCATGTAAGAAGCAAAAGAAGAAAAAGAAATGATATGTTTACATATTGCTGAATTAAGACAAGAAGTGCAGGATCAAGCGGCAATTTATTACCAAGTTTATTCTAGTTTGAAAAAGCCACAGCTTTGGATTTAACATGAGCAACGATTTTATTCATTCTTTTTTTCACCCAACAATACCAAGAAGGAAAAAAAGAGACAATGGGAAAAAGACAGAGAAATGTTAGCTACAGTTAATTCTAATAGTAAGAATTGCAATAGATTGATCTTTGACTTTTCTCCTGATATTTTCATAGGTATGGCTTTTTATCTGTGACAGAATTATCATTAACATATTCCTGTACTTTTATTATAAGAAACAACAGCCATGGCATGGGCCAGTTCTATACGTTCTTTACATTTATAAGCATGACGTATTTCTTCCTATCTGTTTAGTACGAGGATGGTGATACAAAACCAATGATCAAAGTAAATAAAAGACTGCTGAGAATATTCGGAGAAAAAGACCTTAAAGAGTTAAGAAATAAATATAATCGTTTAAGTAAATTAGTAAGCTATACCATGTGTGCACATGCATTGCTGCACAGGTGTGTGACAAATAAAAAGATACAAATATATTTGAATAACAACATATTGAGATAGCTATAGACATAAGAATAAGCACCACTTTGATTATCCTCAGACCAATAAATATGAAAGAGCCATCAAAAGCATAAATGAAACATATTGGTATGTCAAGCATGATAGAAAAACCTCTTCAATAAAAGTAGATCACTGAGAATTCCTCAAGACTTCTGTGTATCGTATTAAAAGTATATTCACAGTTTTATTACAAGGTCACCAAGTAATTTAAATTTAGTAGAAATCCTATCTATTTGATTGTTATAAACATTATACAAGCAAATCTTTTATCACAAGAAATCTTTGTAAACAAAACATGTAAAGTCTGACACAACACAGCACAAAATTTCCAACATTTCCACAGGTTTCCTGGAGTCACAGAGAGAACAAAGCCAATTGTGTTGTAGTTACTCTCTTAAATAATAGAAAAGATTTAGTTTCTTTGTTATACAAGTCAACATTTATCAAACAATAAAATTATTAAATATGGTAGTATTTATTACATAGTTTAAATTTGTTTTTCCAAAGCCCATAAAAAGAACCATAAGAAATCCTAAAAGGAGAGTGAAATGTGATGTAAAATTTGTTTTTCACCACTAATCTTCTCAGGTGTGCTAAAGCCTCATGCTTTTCAGAGCTGTCCTGAGGAGCAGCCTAGAAACGAAGGAAGAACTATCCTAACTGAAGTCAATAGGATCTACACTTGGAACATTCCAAAGAGACAAGATCGAATTTTATACCCACTCTATATCACATTGGGATACTAAAGGTCAGATATTTATGAGGAAAATTACATGCTATCTACAAGCTTATAGAAAACAACTTGAAACTAGAGTTGAACGGCAACTCCATAAATTGCAAATAAGGAAATGCAATGTCAGTGTTAAACTGATAGTTCTAATTCTGTCACGATGGCTAAGTTGATTTGCATACAGTAGAAAAGTCAGAGGAAGAAGTGAAAACACCACCAGGGCTTATAAACTTTGTAATCCATAACTGCCCGGTTTTACACTATTGGAAACCAATAAGTCTTAATTGAGGTCTCTAAATACTCAGAGATATACAAAC
The DNA here is from genome assembly GCA_033124195.1 of Coracias cyanogaster. Lineage (NCBI taxonomy): Eukaryota > Metazoa > Chordata > Aves > Coraciiformes > Coraciidae > Coracias > Coracias cyanogaster. The sequence continues at coordinate 21,977 of JAVSBS010024600.1, read as the reverse complement.
TTCAGGTATATATTTGGCAAATTCTCAAGTTTCAGGTGGTTTAATACCTGATTAAATGACATTTAGTTATGTGGCTCAAGCTGAATGTGCTCCCATTAGGCAGGCTTATTGCTAATATTTTTCTGAATAAGCTGTCGCCATTATCAACCAGTGAAAATAAAACAAAATTCTCAGTTCAGCCCATATCAGTTAGAGCATTCCATAACAGCAATTAATGTATGTGTAGAGTCTTTAATTCCTGAGAGCGTTTCTGACTTTAAATACACATGAACAACAGTGAAGAGAAAGCAAAATTTTACATGCTTAATTATTTTATTGATAAGTCAACAAAATGACTATTTTTATTCCACTTTCTTTATACTGAGCAGAGAAAGAACTTCATGCAATGTGTCATGACATAACTTTCATTTATACCTTCCAAAGTGACATCCTGTGAATGTTTTTCCTTTATCTAAGGGCCAAACTAATAATTAATCTCTGTAAGCACATAACTCCTGTCAAGATTATTATGCCTTTAAATATCCTTTAAATTCTATGTGCATATCTTAAGTATCTAAAACACAGGGGTAACCAAAGTGCGTTTAGATGCTTAATCAACATAAAGAATTTGCTTGAAATATTCATCATACTCTGTACAAATACTTGGTCCACTTAGATTTACAAAGAGGGCTCTTAAGGGTCCAGAAGAGAAACCAGTTGGTTTTTCACACACTTCTTTGTGATTTTCTAACCTCAGGTAAAGTAATGGTGTAAAGTATGGCCTTACACAGTCATACATTAGAAATATTAATACATTTCTACCTTACACTGGAAGCCTTCCTGAGAATGGCACTTTGTTTATAGCACCATAAAGATTAAAATCATGCAACTGACCCACTAAACCCTATCTCAATATTTATTTTTCTATTATTTTATTAACCATGGCCCTATATTCTGATAAAGAACTACCCCTACTGATCTTGGCAACTACTCAAAGATATGAAATCAATTATATATCTGATCAATGCATAAAAAATACAACTATGAGATCAAATCCTACAAAGTTTAAATTGAAAAAGGTAAAAATCAACAAATGAAAATATTAATGCAAACAAGGAAGCATGAAACGATGACTTATGATAATAAGCAGCAGCCATATGTAAACCAGATGCATATTTCACACATCACTAAAGTTTTGGGGGGTTCATTTGCTTATTTGGAATTATTTAGAGACATCAACAGCATAACTTTTAAAGTACCATGTGATGGGATCTGTAAAGTGCAGCACAACAGAACCAGTAAATAAATTAAATTTAAAAGGTTTCCTATTATCATGTTTAAAATACTATACAGAACAAGTAAATAGAAGGAAGAAAAAAGTATTTCTCTCCCAAAAAAGGGTGATTTTCTAAAAATAAGACAAGAAGGAAATTAAGTTTCTAAAATATTGCCAGTTAGTATCTAATGTCTATAAAATCTTTAAATCTTATCCATAGAAAAAAGTTGCTCAAAAGATTAGCTATTATGTGGCTCAATTAACATAATCTAGATAACCAACCAATATCTTGGATTAGATACCAATCTTCAAGAAAGATAATCTTCTATTTTTCAAATGAAACATGAAACACTTCTAAAAACACCCTAAAAATCTAAACAGCTGTGGGACTGTCAGCAAAGATTTTACAAATCACTCCAGGACAAATTGGAAAAATAGATCTTTCAACAAATTTGAAAACTAAAGAGGTTCTAGTATAGGATATGTTTTACAATAAATCCCTCAATCCCTTCCTGACATTATAATACCAGATTTAATTCCAAGTAATGAGCAGAAACTCACTGAAAACCTAGTAATGGCAAGTTTATTTGCATGAATGTAATTGTGATTTTCATGAACTGCAGTGAGGCCAGAGAACAGTGACAATGGAAAGAAAAAAACAACCTGCCAGACTAATTAGCTATAAGAAGGTATGGAAAATGGAAGAGATGGTAAGGTGTTATTTATAATATTTAGAAAATATATTTTTAAAAAATTTATGTAGAAATGAAATAGCACATGTTATTAATGAATGACATGATCCTATACAATATTTTCATCAACAAAGTATGGAAATAAGGACTACATTAAATAGACATTTTCAATGTGTGATTTTGAAAGAAAATTAATATGGCCATGTATTCAGTCTACACAATACTAACAGAAACACCACAGATACTCTTTGAGTCATGTTTACTATAATATTTCATATCATTCCTCGAAACAATTTCACTAACAGAAAAATAAAAAGTTAAAATTTTCTTTTAGCTTCATAAACATAAATAGAAAAGGATCTAAACAGTAATATTCATACCGTCATAAATCCATCCAGCAAACCTGAATCAGGCTTAGGAGGTGCTTGCAATCGCTCCATAGACCACTTTTCAATTATAGATGAAACCTGGGTGTTTTCCGTGTTTAGAATTCTGAATCCAGTCATATTAACACCACTATACCGATAGGGTTCCACATCCAGGGCAAAGAGGTCCTGAAAAAAAATGACCGTCATATAAATTCTTCAATACACTGTGTCGGGTGCTACACACTGCAATTCTTGTTTCAGTTGTTAGACCATCTGCCCGGATAAGAGTACTGAAATTTGCACAAGAAACAGTGCTATATATGCTAGGAATAATGCTCTGTTTATCTGGGGGACTAGGTCTGTGAACAAGTCTTGAGGTTTAAGGTCAGTCCACCAGAACTACAACAGACACTCTGTTAACCACTGTTTCCCACCCAATTAGAGGAATAGAAAAGAGGATAAGGGAGAGAGACTTATGGATCACTGTTGGCCCCCTCCCCTCCCAAATGGGAGAGGAAGGGAATGAAAGAGAGACTTCTGGATTAGAAAACTAAAACAACCTTAATGAAAATAATACTACTAAAATGGAATATACACAAAACCAGTATCGAACCCAGCCTCCCCCGATGGCAATTACGTCACTGTCATCACCAAGGCTGTGAAGCAGGCACTGGCAAAGTCCCAGGCTGAGCTCAGCAGCTGACGGGAACTGGGCTCAGGAGCTGGGTTCAGGAACACACTAATTGGTATCAAAGATAGGGCTGACAAGAAAGAAGGCTGAAGGGAAGGGTCAATAAGGCAGAAGGTCCTAGGGAAGTGAAGGGGCCAAGACGCTCATGATCCCTCAGCTTTATACTGAATATGAGGTATATGGGATGGAATACCTCGTTGGTCAGTTTAGGGTCACCTGTCTTGGCTGCTCCTCCCCACAGGTGTGGCCTTTCACTTTATGCACCCCCCGGTGTGGTACACAAGATTCAGCAGTGACCTTGGTCTGCACACCAATCCTTGGTGGTAACTCTAAACATCAAGTGTTATAGCTGCTAGAAGCAGACACTGTCTGCAAAAACAAACTGTTAGCTTCAGAAAGTGGAGTTAGTTAGCAAAGACTCAGATGAAAAGCAAAATCACTCAACAGAATTGGTTTAGTTCTGACTCAAACCAGGATAACAAGCAACTCTCTGACCCAAGAGCCTGAGAAATCTGATTCACGGAGGAAGAACAGTTTCAACTATCTTTAAAAAAAAAAAAAAAAAAAAAAAAGAAAACTCCACCTTTTTAGGAAATGCTATGTCCTGTTGCAGAACAGTATCCACTACTAGTTAGGCTTAAATAGTATTATTAATTGCTAAAACTCTTATTATCAATTGTTACTTCTCTGGCTTACCAGAACAGACTTCAAATCATAAAATAAACAGAACAAGTTTCTGTCTAGTGAGAGGGGAAAAATACATGTCTTTAACCAAAAACATTTTTCACAGCTACCAGTCGTACTTCCAAACATGGATATATCTTTAACTAGGCATTTATCTTTGCAAGAATAACCTTTGACAATTAATATATTTTCAATACATACGTATGTATATGTGTGCACGTGTGTGTATTTAGTCCCCCAATACACACAGAAGCAAATATAAATTAATACAAAGAAAATAAAATTTTAGATCAAGCAAGAAACTTAAGGTTATCTAAATCTTTTGACATAATCCTTAGAAACAATGTAGAACCAGTACTTGAGTTCAGAAAACTCTGATCTAAGATCCAGTTTTGAACATGTGAAAAAAAAAATTCTTAAGTGATGAAGAAAATATTCATGACTCGCTAGGTCTAGTTATGAGCATTATAAATGAACTTTCATCTGCTTTACTTACTGTTCCCTTTTAAATATCTTTTTAAAGTGACATAATCAAGGTTATACATAAGACTCACTGTCCTATAACATAATTTTAGTTTCACTGAACATAGAAATACTTCACATAATTCATACTTAGTTGTTAATCTCATTTTTATTTTTTTTTTTTGGCTGGCAGGTTAATATATTATAAATTTCCATGAAATTGTAGTGTTAGGCGGAACACTAGCCTGAATCCATTTTGTTTACTGGCTAGAGCTGAAAAAGATTAAATATTGTGCTGTGGAAAACCAGAATAAAATTTGTTATTCTTTGTTAACATCACTAAGCCCACAAAAATATCAACAAGTTATGAATCACTAACCATTTTTAATTATAGCTAGTAATTATATCTTTTTCTGTATATAATACCTAAGATATGCAGATGTCAAAATGTTTTTAAGTTATTAACTTACAAGCAACCTAACTTATGCTCTCAGCCTAAAAAACCAAAACATTTTATTGTGAAGGAAAGGTTAAACATAACTAGAACTATGTCACATCTTTCCCCTTAAAAGTTCTCTGATTTTACTGTGAAAGAAGTCACAGAGCCTCAGATGTAATTATTTAATCCAAACACATTCATGTTTACACTGGAATATAATAAATATACACAAAAATATTATGCATATATTATAAATACACACAGGTCGGTGTATTAATGAGCTACAGCATTAGACCCTGAATCAATCAAGAGGAGAATACATAGAAGACTGCTGTAAACACTGTGACTAGAAAATTTATTTGACAGGACTTTCACCATGTCAGGTAAGAAGCAATTAATATATCAAAGCAACTAAATTCTAATGCAAGTTCCAAAGCTCTGTTGCAAAATAAAAATCTATCATCTGTTAGTGCACACTAAATTATCGTTTTGTCGCTCCAAGTCAATATAATACTCGTCTCTCGTAAAAAAAGTTAATATTCCAATAAGGAAACAACAGAAAATCCTATTTTTAAACATATCTTTCAGAATAAAATTTAAATGCCAGTGGACAGTATACCACTCAAAGAAACAATTTTCACCAACAGCAAATTGAAAAATTAAAATATAAAAAATCTCTTGAAATGTGTCGAATCCATTTTGATAGACCAGGGTGGGAAATTCTATTGCATGCAATCCTAAATCTTAAGTGATAGAGTAAGTTACTTTTCTAAAATAAGACAGGTACTTGTGCGGGTTATTTTGCCTTTCCAGTTCTAGTGATCTTCACTATTTATTTTACTTAATGAACTGCAACCTGAATAGGCACATTTGAACACAACAGAAAACACAGAAATGTGAACATTTGTAGATTACAGAGTATTGTTTTCTCAGCTTTTAAACTTTCTTAGTTAGACTGTGGTGAGCAGCCAAAAGGTCTTCACATACATGTTAGTTATGTTTTGTAAGAGCATTCACATATGAAATGTTCATTTCTAGGAATGTTAAATCCAAGAATGATCCAATCCCTTCTTAGTTACTTTTACAGTGGACACCAAAGAATATTGCATAATTCATGTGCTTAAAAGCTCCTGTGAACTGTTAAACAAAATGCTGCTAATATTCACAACAAATTTTCAGGAATAATATGACTGTGAAAAATTATCTTGTAAAATGACGGACAAAAAAATATGGAATATATGAGTAAGTTTTAAATGTTATAATCTTCACACACAAATAGCTAAAAAAGAACGATATTCATATTATAAATAATTATGAATTGTCTACTTAACCCTGATTGAAAATTAAAAACTGCAGTGCTACAGAGTCAACTTTTTTTCAGGTTTTTCAGTTTATAAGGCACACTGTTGAAGAATAATTAAATGAACCTGATGAGTTTTCACTGCAAGAAAACTCAACACAGAAAATGTCTTATATGCACACACCATTCCAGAGAAAACTTTTTCATTTTGTCAAGTAATATAATTAAGAGAAGTAACGTCTTTGTTAGATGTCGTCACCATGTTTTTATAAGCTACTTACCAATGTGGTAAAGATATAATGGTAGTATTCTGTCATCATTCCCATAGCTAAAGCCTTGAAAAAATAAACAAAAGATTAATGCTGAGGTTACATAAAACATTTTTATCACATTTGCATGACAAATGAAAAGCTGCAGAAGAACATTACTGCAATCTGACTATAGGGTTGGAATTGTACTAAAATTAGGTCAAGCAAGTAATTTCCTAGCAGTTAGAGCAGATTATTCACTAATATAGGAATTTATGAACCAGATCTTCTGATAGAAAGATTATTAGACTGTTTAGTCCAGTAAATGTGAAAGGTGCTTATAGTTTTACGTACTAATGGATGCATTAAGTTGCTACACAAAATTTAAGTTCACATTATTTTCATTCATTATTGAACCCCTTAAAAAGAATAACCTAAGAGGATAATTTTTTATTATTATTTTGATGAATAATACTATGTGTTTAAAAGAAGGACTCAAGCTTATATTATACATGTGTACACTTTTCCAACTGTGGAAGAAAATACTCAGAAGTCAAGTTTTGAACAGCAAGACACATACTACTTCAGTAAAAATGAAAAAAAAAAATAATAATCATAATATATCTCTATAAACATAGATGTCTATCACTTACCTTCATCTATCTTGCTATCTACGTAATACCAAATAGGTTTTGATCAACCATGCACTTTAAAATGTTTATACTTTTCTCTTAATAGCATAAAATTAAATACTTTTGGATACAATTTTGAAGCAATAAACTGTGGATGTCACATCACTCCATTAAAGGAATTTTCACCTGAAAAGTATGTATCTTCATGCTCTGCACAAACATTGCCTTAGACTAGCATGATTTATTCACATTTTTGTATGTACATTTATTTTTACCTAATTTTAGTACTGCAAAAAAGCTACAGAACTAAGGAATATTTTCTTCTTTTCCAGGAATTATCAATGGAGCTCTTTGTCGAGTTGCTACCAGATACACTTCCTTAAACACACTGAAGTTAAAAATTATACAATTGTCATAATACCAGAATTTGTATTTAAAAAAAAATTATCAGAGTTATTAAGTCTGTGGGAGCCTTTTTACTCGTGACATTGTCTGAAAAGTAATGAAATCATTTGTCTATGTGTTCTTTCCTAAAGAAAATTTAAAAGTTATAATATATTCCAAACATCAGCTACAGATCAGGTTTTATAGTATTTTACACAAGACTTTTACAAAAACTGCAACAACACTTTTCCAAAGGATGCCTATATCTGTGTATCTGGAATTCCACAATAATACTCAGAACTGCAGTACATCGTGTCAATAGCAATTTAAATTCCCTTAAATTTAGGAGAACCATTATCTCATGAGAATTACTACAATTGTACAACTGCAAACACTGTTAGCTTTTCAAAGAAATTTTATTGTTTTTAAATAAAGCCAAAGTATCTTCCTCTATATACATAACACATTTACAGTCACCTATATCTTAACTGCTTATAAATAGACCTTTCATACTTCACAGAATCTCTACAGAAGAATATCCTATGTGTGTTTGTTATTCTGCTATGTGCCGGTGTTGTTTCTTTTCTAGGTCTTCTATCTCTCACTTTCCTCAGTTCTCAAAAGACCTCCTTCCTTTTTCCTCTAAAAAACATTGTCTTTTCCATGGTCTCATTATTCCAGTGCTTGCCTAACCTTATAAATCATGTACGTTTTCCCTGGCTGCCCGGTGATGTAGTTACCACTGAGATTTGCCTTAATTTAATTACACTTGTCAGAATGATGGGATTTCCTTTTTCCTTTTCATGATGCATTTTTGGCCAGAAACTGGTATCTGCCATTTTACTGGCCTCTCAGGTAGTTTGCATTCTTTATTTCGAACTTTTTTCTCTTATACCAACTTAATTGCTAATCTTTCCAATCATCCTCCCATGACAAAACCCCTTGTCATGTCTCCCCAAGTTCCTTCATCCATTACCAGAAAAAAATTTGAAATTGGTTAATTAATAGTTAAAAAATGAATCTATCACGGTTTTTTTTCAGCAAATGCTTGTAATCACTATATTTGGAATAATATCACTGAATAATAAATACATACAGTCTTAACAGCCTTTGTGTCAATTTTGACAGCAAAAGCTCACATTTCGCTGTAGAACTGCCAATTTTAGACACATGTAAAGCACTGCAATATTGGAGCAGAATGGAAAGCTGGAAGTCTACAGAAACTGTATAAAGATGTAAACACTTATTTAAAAATTGTTGCAGTATCTTCCTTCTTTTATCTTTAGGATGTGAAGAATAGTTTGGTAAAACAGTTTACAATTTTTTTAAAAGAGGTTGAATGCTCACTCTTGGGTCCTGGGACATGATTAAAGTTCAAATGCTTTTAATTTTGTTCCCATTTCCATCTAGTCATATGTTTTTCCCCATGATGTATACTGGGGCACAGAAGTTTCCTTTCAGTAAAATCTACTAGGTAGAATATAAATAAGGTACCTTGATGGAGTCATTTTTAGTACTGTAGCTTTGTACTGCCATCAATACATTTTCAGTCTGCGTTTTTAAGATGTTAAAATACTTAAATGTACTTTTAATGATTCGGGCTAAACAGTTAGACTCACTAGGCTGTCTTATGTTTAGCAAAGAGCAAAATCCATCAGTAGAGGCTTAAAATTACCAGGACTTAATAAAAGTCTTTTAATCAATGAACAATAAAGCAAAGTAATGATAGTATACATCTATGTTTACTAGCAATTTTAATTGTACCCACAACAATGCCCCTAAGTGCCTCTAATGAGAGACCTATTTTCAAATCTTAAAAACTTTTTGTTCTCAATGTAAACCATACAGTCCAGTAGAAAACCCAATGTAAACATGAATTAAAGTAACCAAAAGCTGTGCATTAGAAATGTAGATTTTCTTCTGGTTTAAGTATTCTTTCTATCCTTTTTATTGCTAGTCATAGTTCAGTTAAAAAACTGCGGGAAAAACTGCCTCTGAGCATAAGTAATTCCCAGTCTTTGGAGCTAACTCATTAAGCTAAAGACATACAAAGGCTTGTCTTCTATGCATACTTCAGGGTTAAGTAAACTTTTTTTATGAGCTGTGTCCTCTATACACCACTATATTCTCATCTTCTCTTGGAAGACATCACAGGAATCTGCCTCTGCAATCTAAAGGTAGTTAAGTATTGGGGTTCTGCTCTGTCTCATCTACTCATCTTACTTGTACGCAACAAGGCAAACACTTTCAAAGTACCTACCTAAATGTATTCAGGTGTTTTGCAGTCCTATTAGTAGTGCGAGGAGAATATGGCTCTAAAAGTTATCTATTAGTTCTGTACCCTCAGTGGAACATATTACTGTGGGTAACATGCTATTCACATATCACAATCTGATCAAGGGTACACAATTTAGAAACTTCAATTAAGAAAAAAAAAAATCTTTGTTATATAAAATAACATTAAGCAAGCATTTAAAACCCTGGTTAAACCATTAATTCTCCAAAGTACCAATTCTTCATAGTTAAAAGACTGATATACCTTTTCCCCTGTACATGAACCAATTAATCTGTTTTTTAAAAAAAACTAAACAATAAAAATGAAAGCAGCTCCCCTTAGTGTCTCCAATAAAATTATATCTGAAATCCTTGGCTGATTTTCAGTTAGGCCTCAGTAAAACTGACATACAACTTCCCTGCTTGTTAAATGCCGTTAAGTCCGGATTTTACTTTTATTTACTTGGGATGAAAAAGATTAGGCCATCTAAAGCAAAATAAGGATTACCTGTTTCAAGATACCTGCTGCCATTTCATGGCTGCAGTCAAAGATTACATGGAATTCTTTGCCTCTCTTCATCTCCTTTAGCAATGGCTTTGCATCTTTCGTGTCAGCTGGTAACTGACGGATTTTTAGTCTCAAGTTGTATCGTGATGGAGCCTTGATGAGCTCTTGTAATCGAATAAGGCCTTGAAGAAAACAGAGGAGTCAAAAGAAAAGAAAATTATCAAAACTAGAACCTAAACCGCTAGCAGGACAACTTACTATAAACATTAAAACTTCCCTGTATTTTTCTCCCTTTTCCCAGTATGTTGCAACCAATATACAAAAATTTTATTGAAAAGAAAAAATAAAAGAAAAATAAAGTATCTGAACTCCCATACTTATCACAAGTCTTTCTTCTTCCTTAATATTAATAGACAGTAAGCAGCCTTGGTTAGGATTACCTTAAGACAGACAAATCTTCCTTTAGCATTATCATACAACTACGACATTCACCTTCAAAGAATGTCTATAATGTCTAATTCAATTAAAACAACATCCCAGACTCACAGTTGTGATCAAACTACCCAGCTTCCTAAATAATCCATCAAGTTTACACATATAGTTGTGAAATTTTTCAGCACTGTAGAACACTCTCACATGATTTTTTTTCTTCTTGATTATACAGGTAACAAAACACAGACATGAAGCAGCAAAGAGGCTGAATAAGTAGCTCATGCCATTGCATTTCTCTTCAATACCCTACAATGCCATTTTAAATTTTCCGTTTTACTTTTACTATGGAATTAGATGAGGTAACATTTTTCCAAAAATCTTATTATTCACATCAACGTAGCAGTGTGTGGTGTTACAGACTACTGATTGGTCTGTGACTAAAACTAAATATTAAAATTAGAGAGTAAAACCAGGTCTCCTACAAAGAAGTGTTTTCCTTCTGTGTTAGAAAATATATCTATGTATGTTCTGCCATGTTAACATCCTTCTTGCATTGGAGGATGCTCCATTTAGTGGCAGTAACAAGGGTTACTGTTCATCATTATGTTTGCGGTGCACATATACAATACACCTAATTGTCAAAGAATGGAAGCTCTGCTTAAGATTTCAGTTACCACAGGATCCAGGCATAAATAAAGTGAAATGCTCCTAAAATCTGAAGTAGCTCACTTCACTACATCAAAAATTCTGATAACTAAGAATTATTTAGTTATCATCACAGGCAGTACTGCTTAGTATTAAAAAGCACTGGTATTTTATCTCTAAATATTCTTCCTGGTTACAACTTGCTGAAAAAGCTGTCTTGATTTCAAGAAATGATGTTGTCATAATGTAACATGGAACCACACTACAGCCTGGGTAAGAAACCAGGACAATCCCTGGCACAGGATCTAATACAGCCTTTTTCCATCATTGTTCAAGAAACATAAGACATTTTTCTTTTACTAACATAATGATCATAAGTTTTAGTAACATAGTATTACTATAGGTTTTCTTCTACAAAGCTTTTAGATTTTAAAAAAACTTAGCTCTAATAATTTCCAGCAGAACAAGTTTAGTAGAGAACGTAAGTGAATGACAAGATCAGTCTTCTCTGTTTGATCATTCTCCCTTTTTGAACCTGCAAAGGATCCACATTATTTTCTCAACACTTTCTGCAGAAATTAGCTGCAACAGGAATTACAGCTTACTATAGAAAAACTGCCTAAATTAAGACTGCAGGTGTGGAGATCTGGCAGCAGATGCCAGTAGACCTCTTAGGCCCAAAAGGTGAGTAGGGAAGGACAACTTTGGTATTTAGCCAATTTAGGCATTTTTAGTTTGCTCACATGTCTATGTCACAGATACATCTCATATTTCACCACAATTTCTCAGTAATACCCTCAATGCAACAAATGTTAATGGTCTTCTGTACATAACATAACAGCATATGAAAATTTAAGGTAAGAGTAAAATGTTTTAACTCAAAAGAGCATAAAAAATAATTCTATGTTTTCCAGATTATTTGCCATTGCTTGCTAAAAGAAGACAATTGGAAAATTTTGTCCAGTGCAAATAACTGGCAAATAATTTTGACTTCTGCTAGGTTATATTTAGCAAGTCTAACTTTAGACTTATCCCACTTCCTTTGCTTCATTTTGTTTTGCTTGTCCTGCTCTACCAAATAAAAGCCACCATTAAAGAATCACATAAACATCACTATATTTACTGGCAATCTTTAGGAGAGATGCTGAGTGCATAACAGATATGGAAACTGAAGTAATTCCTCATAACTACACCTGGTCCCTGCTTGCTAAGACACAGAGAAGTGATATAGCTAGGACACATGTGACTTCAGCAGTAAATGGCAGTTAAGTCTACATGGTTGTGAAAATAGTACTTTTACAAATCAATTCAAACAAGAAATAATTGTCACATTTACCCCAAATGCTACAATGATATTTAAATAGCATGAATTAATGTATTTAATGAAAACTTAAATGAATTCAATGCTTGATTTCTAAAAAAGGTTGAATAAATACACAAAGCTGTATAGCAGAGGTGTCTTTTCTAACTTAAATGCTTACACATCTACTGCATATTAGTACCATTTTCAGATGATCTGGGACAATTATATAAAAATAAAGATTTGAAATTAACAACATAGCATACCCCATAGCCATTAACAACCTTATAAAAAAATAACTGGCAACAACATGTCAATAAAAACACTTAGGATTTTCCCCAAGTCTTTCCCATTTCCTTAAGGCTAAGAAAAATACAGCAATTAGAACATATGCCCTTGCAGTTAAAAAAAATTTAAATTATTTCAGATTGAGGGAAGGACCACATTTCAAAGCAGAGTCTTTCTCAAAGGCAAAGTCCTGCTAATTGCTTGTCCATGCGCTTCAACTGAAGAACTACAAATCACAAGAGAGGCAATATGGGACAGATAGAATGACACACTGCCAGGAAAAAAAAAAAAAAGTATCTGGCTTTTGGTGCTTACTAGTCAAATATGACTGAGAAGACAGGCAGAAACACAGTCATTCTAAATAATCACATTACTTCTAATCAGATAGTGCTGCAAAATGTGTTGCGTATAACAGACAAGAGTACCCGAAGTTGATAATATGAGCTGTCAGTACGTGAACTCGAGACATGTATCTATCTGAACTACTTACATCACTGTTAAGAGCAAGAAGATGGAAAAAAAGGCAGATTTGGGGCAGAGGTGCAAGAATCTGAATATACAGACATCTTCAGAACCTTGTACCTCTGAAGTATTCAAATATTAATGGGGACTTCTGGGATGAGCTGCATTTTAACTTTCAAGTAATATTTAGTGGAAAAAGTTCTATGTCACAGAAAATATTTGCCGTGAAATTTCAGTCATTCCTTGCAGCAGATCATTTCACAACTAGAAAACAAAGTGAGTATGGGAGATTAAGACAACATGAAAGTCTTAAACACAACTTTGTGTCACAGATGTGTGGTAGGAAAGAGACTACACTCAGTTTCACAAAACAACTAGTAATCTCCCAAACGGAGACCATTAAATAAACTGCCAAAGATGAGAAGTCTACAATTTACTCAAAAAATCATATCCATAAGATGTACAGAAAAATGGAAAGCTATTTTAAAAATAAACATTACTTATGAAAATATGCTAAAAGAGATTGAAGATTAGAAGGTTCAAAACTGCACTGCTGTTTGAGTCTCAAAAGGAGGCAATGATTACAAAATACACATCTACTCAAAATGAGGAAAATCAGAACTGTGTCTCACTCACAAAGTTGTTTTTTGGATAATAGCATGATAAGTTTTCCCTCAGGATTTTTATAATCTCAAATATATTTGGTCTTTTTGTTTTTCCAGAGGAATTAAATTTTACTTTATTTGTGAGGAGAGCAATGAATAAAGTATTATAGACTATTCTTATGTGCACTTCTATCCAAATCTGCAGCTGAAGTTGCTCAGTAGGAGACAAATCGACACTTGTTAGTATGATGATTATGACAGTCATCTCAGAGAGGAAACACCTGGGCTTTAGTCCCTGTTCTCATATTTCTATACCAAATCACTTTTCAGGAACAGCAAGAGACAAAGGAGCTTTACTCTACTGTGCAAGCTTTGGAATTAGAACCACTCCAAAACAAAAATTATATTTGTGGAAGCAACTGTGAAATAAATTTGATTGTATAAGAGATTAAAGTGACTCATTAAGTTTTCTGTACAAGTACTGTATTGAGTATTTTTAATATATCAAGGGTTAAAAGGAAACCTGATTTGTCTTTTTTTGACTGCAAACTGTTGCTTACTTAGGAGGGCAAAGTGCCTCATTTGTATGTTTTACTCATTCTCAGGTGTTGCACTAATCCACTTGGTTACACCTTTGGAGACAAGATGAACAGTTAAGAAACATTAAGAAGAGATGGAAGGAAGCTAAAAACGGAGGCTGCTTTTCTCTATGGCAAGTCTGTAAGTTCCAAAATATTAGTAAACAATTGTAGGACATTAAAAATTGACAGGTGCCTTCATATATATCACCATTTCTTGCACCAGCACAATATCATTTTCATCTTTTCCTGTAGGTCCAAGGTTTGCTACAGAACAATGAGTTTTGGGGCCTGTAGGAGCTTGTGAAGTAAATGTCTTACAGCATTCTTATGAATTAAACATCTACTGTACAACAGACAAACTACAGGGGATGAGAGCCAGCAATTTAAAAAGTTTCTTCCAAGTTTTGTTCAATTTCAGAGCCTTGTCCAATAAGGTGAGCAAACTGTGCGTCATTTTATGCTCTCCTCAAGAGCCTAACTGTACTGTTCAGAAATTTAAAAAAGAAAGTCTTCTTCTTCATAAATCTTGTTACAATTGGGCTACCCTAGAGAAAGAAAATATCCCACCAAAATTTGAAATAGAATATTAACAGATGTAGGAACCAATACAAATGCTGTATTTTATTGCAAAAACCGTTAATGAACATACTATAAATATACTGTCTACTTCCTAGGTTAGCTATGTTTCTGAGAAAGAACTGATGAGCAATAAAGTACTACACTGTGAAGGCCATACAAAAGCTGTAGAAACTACCAGAGGAACCCGAGTGTGAGAATGGGGGGAAGAAAACCTGTGAATGGACACCTCTGTAATGCACTGACTGAACCTCAGTGCTGGGGTAGTTACAGGTGTGCATGTAAGCAAATGAAGAAGTATTTATGCCTTCAATAATTGTCAGGTCACAAAAATAGTGACCAATGAGCTATCTCATATTTTAACATAAAGCATATCTGAGACAAGCAGATTCCAAGTGTTTCAAAGCTAGTTTTTCTCCTGTCCTCATTAATGTGAAATAAAAAAAAAAAGCAACCTTAAGCTTCTAATATGTAATATTGTTGCTCACAGCTTCTACATGTAGCAGAATATTTAATTTTAGTAAGTTACAGTTAACACATAGTCCAATTTTTAAAGATTGTAACATATATTTTTCATTGCGTTTCCAGTCACCAGCATTTATAAGGTTCAGATGAATTATATAGGGCACAAAGCATGTTCCAGTCTAGTAAATGACTCACTTCAGTAGTCCACCAGACTATCCACTACAAGTAATATTTGTTCATCCTCATCCACATTTGAAAAATAAATCCTTGCTGGCACAAGTTCAACAGTTTCCAGCTTTGTAGGTTCTCATGGGAATGATTTCAGAAAACAAAACCCCATCACTCGCAAGGGCTGCTGCCTCTCATGTAGAGCCCCATGGACCTGTCGCTCTGCAGAGAACACATGGTGTGGGCAGCTACTGTGAAGCTGTGTCACAGGTGGCAAGTAGCACTACCACAGTCACTCTACAGCTCCTCGCTGCAGAGAAACACCTCACAGAACAAAAACCAAATCAGACAGTGCTGAGCATACCTCTCTCTGGTGCACTTCATTTCTACATCAGAGCACTGATGGGTAAAGTACTGAGAAGCAGCATTTCCTCATTCAGGCATTAGTGGGAAATGAGACTGAGTAAAGGCTTTCCAGGTCTGGATCACACTTCAAAAGCAGAGTCTTTCAAATATAAATCAAAGGCTGAAAGTTTCCTTCCACACTGTACCTAACATTTGTGATGCAATATTTGTGTTATATAAAGTGTGTGAAGAGCAGTCTTGTTTTCCTAGAAAATAAAATCCACCAAATGAATTTCCTGAGCAAATAAATGGAATAATGTGAAAAAAAAAATCCAAACAAATAAGCAAACAACTCCCCTCCAAAAAATAAACCAAACCAACCCAAACACTGAAGTAAAAAACAGCATTCTTATTACCTTTTACTCTCCATTATGCCTGGATGAGGGCACTGGAGTTGAAATATGTTAGAGATTATTGCTTGTGTGAGGCAAAAGGTACAAGGGGGTGTGTCATGACCTGCCCAGCGCTGGTCACACCAGATTCCAGCTGGCAATGGGCCAACTTAGCAGTGAAAGAACTCCTGACACTGTCTTTGGGGGAAGCAACTCCTTGCCCAGCTGAGGGTGAGGCAGGCTGCAACTGTGGGCACCTCACACTGGGACATAGCACCCCGAGGGGCTGCAGCCCAAAATGACAGGTAAAGCCATTACACACAAAGCAGTAGAAACCGTTACACAAATCAGCATGAACCTGCTGCTGTCCCAATCAGCTCCCAGGGTAAACACTGATGGACTGTGTGTAACCTGCAGTGAAAATAAACACAGTGCTTTGATTCTTCCTAGAGAGACGAAAGGTATGTATTTATGTAATTGCATCCTTTTTTTCTCACTAACAAAAGGAATTATCAGAAGCTTGTGTTTAAAAGTAATTGAGTAAAAATCCCTGACTCTGGATTGTTTTGCCTGCAGTGTTTTCCAACCATTTTGAGCAGTTTAATTACTCCTTCCCCTTCTTTTCTAGGTTAAATATTAAACAATGGGTCATTATTTGTAACTAAATTAAAAAATAAGCACTGAAAAGATATAACTTAAAGAACAAGCTCCTACATGTAAACTGCAGTACCTGGGTCTAGCTGTGGAACTCTTTCCAAAACTCTGTTTGTCATTTGTCTTCTTTTCCCCATCACACCCTAACACCTTGGTTTCTGCAGGAACAGTAGAACTAATGGCCAAAAAAATGTCCAGAGGATCAAAATATCACACAGTTGAGAAGCAACCAGAGAATCCATGTATGATATAAATAAATTCTGCTGCTACCTTATAGTAACCATCTGTGTTTGGAGTTCAATTTCTCACAGCTATACAACATCATACATTAAAGGCTTTTTGCAGTAAAAACTAGCGCCTTCCAGTAATCAAAAATGAGCTCTATATTATTTAGTCTCTTTAACATATAGTCCAGAATATGGTCCGTTTGGATGAGTGAGATTCCTGATACTCAAGGAAGAGTGCTTCTTCCTACTGTGTTCAATTTGTATGTGGGACTCCATTTCTACCCTTCTACCTTCTATGCATATGGCTAAGGGCCAAGGTAGTTTTAGGTCAAACAACTATGGCGTATTTGTACATTAACTGTAGGTAAATTAGTACCTTAATGGTAGGAAGGTGTGCCAGGGGAGGTTTAGGTTGGATATTAGGAGGAGGTTCTTCACTCACAAGGTGGTGGTGCACTGGAGTAGGCTCCCCACGGAAGGAATAATGGCACCAAACCTGATAATATTCAAGAAACATTTGGGCAATGCCCTCAGACACATAGTGTAAGCATTGTCAGGCACTGGACCAGGATGTCCAGGAAGTAGGTTGAATCACTACCCCTGGTGACGTTTAAAGGACATGAAGATGTGGGACCAGGGGCCAGGGTTCAGTGGTAGATGAGGTAGAATTAGGTTAGCGGTTGGACTCCATGATCTTGAAGGTCTTTTCCAACCGGAATGATTCTGTGATTCTATGTGAACTCTAAGTTTCTGAGCTACTGTTAATCCCAAAGTAACTTCTGTTGCTGTTGTCTGACATTAGAGGAAATGAACAAACTGGTTAATTAGTATCTAAGCAATAACTTGTCACTGTCACACGTCGTGAAACAAACTCTCTGGATCAGCAAAGGATAGTTTCAAAAGGGCATGTGTGTAGCTCATTTAGCTAATCAGAAAAAGAGGTACCAGAGCCTCCAATGAAGGGAATAACATCATATGAGAAATACAAAGACAATGAAGCTAAAGACAAAATGAGTCCTTTCTTCACCACAATTTTGAGGAGATATTTGTAAGCACAAAAGGACATATTTCAGCCTAGATTATTTTTTAAACCAGTGATTTACAATATATAATGAAGTACAGCCCTCACACAAAATGCTGACCTCTTATGTTGTTAGCTTTACAAGACCCTGTGTAATGAAAAAAATCCAAACCATTTGTGTGGAAAAGCTTCTAAAAATATATATATCTATTTTACAACAGTATAGAAATAATAGCTGCATTTTGGGAATGTACTTCCTGCAGTTTCTTTCACAAGGGACACCTTTTTCCTGTCCCTTTAAGCTCTCAATTCCTTCTTTTAGTAGCCACTGTGATAGAGTCTTACCTCTGAATGGCTGGGAAGAATGCGGTGTGAGTAACTCTTTTCAGAAGCTGCCATCAATTCATCTCTAAGGAGAATCCTGAAGGAGCAGTTTGTGAGCTCTCCAGCTGGCATCTTCCTCCAAAGAGATCAATCACATTACCTCCTCGACATGTTCAACTTCAACCAGTCCAGGAAGCAAGAGCCCCAAGTTTGTTTTAAAACCTGTGTCTCCAGCTCAGCAGTCTTGTGAGCCATTGCTATGCCACCTGGCCTGCTCATCAAACTATTTATCATTTCTGTTAATGCTGCCTTTGTGCTGCACAGGAAGAATGCAAGGAAATTCACTTTGCAATAGGCTGAACACATTAACCTTTTTTTGTACAAAAGAACACTAATGCTCTTTTAAAGTCTACTCCTATCTTCAGAATCTCAAAACATTCAAAAATAATAATATATTGCTCTATAAAGCTACTAGAATATTTTCTCTATTTTCAGCAAGTTGTTTTCTCTCACACCTCTCGGTACTCTTCTCCTTCCCTGACAGCCCCTTGCCCAGTTTTTCTGGCTATGTCTCAGAAAAATATCAGTGTGTATTGGGCTTTGAAAGGAGTATGGGTAGAAGGGAGGAGAATGCTAGTTTATCGGGCATTGATAGAATGTTTCACATCAGCTGGAACTGTTCACTGTTATTAAATGATGCACAGATATCGAACACACTGAACAGATTACCCATGAACTCTCAAGGTTCATTTTATTATCCTCATCCTCTACTTAAAAACCACCTCTAGTTAAAGGATTAAAAAGAAAAAAAAAAAAAAGAAATTGCACTTGCTAGCAGGGCTATTTGAACAGTGGGCTGTTCTGTGTTCTTTACATTTAACACGTATTTAACATGTATAAACACCGTGAAGAAAATCATAGAGAAAATAGAGATGAAGGGAAGAGGCAGCTTGATGGACCTTTCTCATTTATTCATTTTTAGACTTTTCACTACATTCAGATCATTTCACCCAATTCTGGCAGTGTAAAGCATCCTTAAATTTTTCGTCAGTTGTATTTAAACCCATTTAAATAGAATAACAATGCTGTAAGGTGTCTTTAATGGAGGAATAGCTCTAAGATACATAATCCAGAAAAATTTACCTTCTTACCGTAACCATAATTAATATTGCCAACTTGAGAATCCAACATTTTAGCAGTATTATTCAATTTTGTAGCTGAAACATTGAAGAGTAGTCAGAACACTATGTTTGCATGTGTGCATATGTACATATATTACAGATATTACTGCATTAGAGCTTTATGTACGTGCAAGCTGCAATATTAAAAATGCACTACAATTAGTGGAGGTGACATGAAGAAGAGTTCAAAGATATCTGATATTATGTTGACTTACATAAATTATTTCTCTATTGTTAATGTTGATTCCTGCCAGGAAAATGATAGCACTATATCAGTAAAAAGAATTAAAAGTATCTAGCTATTGACTTCAGTAGTAGTTTTGACACCACAAGTTCTATTTAACAAGCCCTTTGACAAGAAATATACTGCTGTGTTTAGAATAATTTCAGCTGAAGTTTTAAAAATTAGATTAATTAGGGTAAGCAAAGATACACTAATCACACATCATAATAATAACACGTGCCAGAATGAACTCTGGTGGTCTATTTGGATAACAAAATTTCCTTTGGGGGGAAAAAGTGTAGATGTATAGAGGCTACTTGTAATTATGTACTTAACTCCTTATCAGAGCATACAGTACTGATCTATTGCTTCCAACTTTTCAGAGAGAGAGCAGAACTCCCATTTATAAACCAGAACACCCTTACACTATGTTGACACGTTCTATCCTATCTTGGTGAATTCATTCCAAGCTTCACCCTCCCCATATGTGGCTTTTCAGCTATACAAACACACTTAAAGCTGGTACAGTGCTGCAAAAACAACAGTTTATGTTGTTAGAAAGCATAATCTGATCCCCAAGTTGCTTTGGGGTTTTCAGAGAGGGGGGAGGAAGGAGAAAGGGTTATTGTTTTGAGAAAATAAATTTCTTTTGAGCATATGACCACAAAAAGTTTTAGTCACATGTAAAAGACAGTTCAGTGTGAGAGGATAAATAAAATTACATTATTTCCAATGAAAATATTTTTTCAAAAACTCTGTCTTTTAGATGGCAGCCACGCCAGTAATCAGAGAAAAGTTTTCAGTTTAGGTATCTAGTTCCCACCTGTCATTTCTTTTCCCAGGTAAGCATCTTTTCACAATGATTATTTTCTGGACCAGACTGAGACTAAACTTTCTGCTCCAGATACAAAACTCCAACATGGAATAATGGTACTGATGCCAGTGATCCATCTACTGATGGAATTGTCTGCTGAAACAAGATTTCTAGGGCTAAGAACTATGTCTTACTCCAAACTTCTTCATGATTGTGGCTATGATGCAGTCTCCCAACACTCGTCTTGCCCTCATGCTAGTATTTTGAGGTGTATGCTGTATCATGAATAGCTGGACATTTATCAAGACAATCAAATAGTTTTGCATGAGCTCCAAAGCTCAATATTTATAAGCATACAACAGAAATATTTTAGATGTTTATTTTCATTTTAAAGTCTTTACAATTTCCTTTACTAAAAATAAACTAATCCAAAGATGAAGTATATAAGGGAAGGAGGAACATATTTGAATCTCTTTGGCTCCAAAATCTGACTTGAGCTTTAAAGGTTCAGTGTTAGAGAGCTAGTATCGGACTTGTCTTCATATCCCCACATCTGGATTCAACCACATGCTCAGCCATAGTAATTAGAACCCTCTAGGCACATTAGGAGGCAAAGTCCAGTCATAGAGTTACAGAATCATTCTGGTTGGAAGAGACATTTAAGACCAACAAGTTCAACCCTTAACGCAGCACTGCCAAGTCACCACTAAGCTATGTCACTAAGCACCACATCTACACATCTTTTAAATACCTCCAGGGATTGGGACCCCACCACTTACCTGGGCAGCCTGTTTCAGCACTTTCTTGTAGTTAGGGGCCCAAAACTGAACACAGTATTCAAGGCACAGCCTCACCAGTGCCAAGTACAGGGGGACGATCACGTCCCTAGTGCTGCTGGACACATTATTTCTGATACAAGCCAAGATGCTGTTGGCCTTCTTTGCCACCTGGGCACACTGTTGGCTCATTTCAGCCACCTGTCAACCAGAACACTCAGGTCCTTCTCTGCCTTCAGATGATCCTCACTTTCTATGTGGAAGGATGGACCTGACTCAAGAACTTTAACCTTCATCTCCAGCAGTCTTGCCCATTTTTGGACAATGTCAGCTCAAAAAACAGAAGCTATTTTGGTGAAGAATCTAGGATCAACAGTGACCCGTGATCAACAAATGGTATAAGTATGTGTCACCAGACTGAGGGGACATTTCTTTCATTCTTTGACCTGCAGTTCCACAAAATGATGTTGATATAACAAGTGGTTGTAGTGGGTCTGGCTGAGCTGGTTTTCCCCACAGCTGCAGTGTTTTGTGCTGGGAGCTAGAAGGGTGTTGATAACA
>JAVSBS010024598.1:113015-169294 GCA_033124195.1 Coracias cyanogaster | reverse complement strand
AAACCAAAATTTAAATTGGTAAAAATGTAAAATATAATAGTTATATCAATAATCTAATTGTGTTAGGCTAACCAAGACTTGTCATATGCTCTTATATATTGTTGCTCTTTTGTCAGTTTTGAATGATTTTATTATTTCATCTTTCATTGATTTATTTAAGTTAGTTAAATAAAGTTCATTTTATTTGCAAGATTATTCTGCAGCTTCTCAGTCAGTTTGGACCATCCAGAATGCCTCTGTATCAGCAGCAAGCTTGGCTACCTTCTCCTTGATGTCTTTCAAAGATGTGAAGGGTATTACATAGGCAAGCTCTCTCCATGGATAAAATAAGCATTTATTCCTCCTCTACCTTTTAAAACATGTATTAATATGTTTTCCTTCTAGCTTCATCACAATGCCATTTCTTATTGCCATGTCCCCACCAATTCTGTTCTTTATTATGATTTATTACTAATGTGCCTGGTAGATCTAGTCCCCTGCAACACCTCGTGCCACTACCAGGTTTGCAGAACTTTTCTGAGCTAAATTGAGGACTCTGCAGTCTTTAGAGATTTATTCACCAACCTGATGTAACTCCATCTAATTCTCCTTTCTCTTCACCAGATAGCAGGGATGCAAATTTAACAACCTGCCAATCATTGAGATTTTTCAGAACATTGCTCGGGTTACTAGTGTCTTCATTCCAATTTCCTTCTTAGGTAGGACATGAAAAATCTCATTAGTTTCATCAATGAAAGCTTCTGTCTCCTAGCATCTGCCCTTCCCTGCCCCCACAAATAAGGGAAAATTTTAAAACCTTTCAAAAAGTCAAAGTTCTTAATTAAGAGGGGAAAAAAAATTCATGTAATAGAAGTTAACAAGGAAATAGTGAATGAAGTTGCTGCACTGGAGAACATATGTTCGTTCTGTAGAGACACCTCAGATGACGCCAACAGCACACCAAATGCTCCCATGCTTGTCATAGCACCAGTTGACTCATTTTCAGGCAGATAGGAAGCTTTAGCAGAATCACACTGCAGTTTAGCTCTGCAATGGAGTTGAAATTACTAAGAATCTGTCACTGCTTCCAGATACACTGGAAGCACAGACATAAAATTGCTTGGATGTTTTAAAACCAGAATCCTTACACTTCTGGCAACCTTAAGCGCTTAAACCATGAAGAATAACAATATGAGCTTGAAAAGACAAGTTTAATCCAGAAGACCTCATTACACTTTAAGTTAAGGCTAGAGTTTAGCTAAAAGCATAATTCCATTGCAAAAAGTGTAGTTTAATGTGGATTGTTTTCATTGTCTTGCTAAATCCACATCTGAAGATACCACACCTTCTCGGCTGAACTAACAAAATAATGCTGTAGAAGAAAACATGCTATAAGGTCACTCAGGTTTCCAGGAGGACTAACTCATGCTCATAAACATGCTGGGTACCACTGGAGATTTTTTGGTACCTATTCTCTAATCAAATCTGCCTATGTGGCACTGAATCAGGAGGTCTGCCTAAGAGATGGCTGGTCATCAGATATATGTTACAGTGGGCTGCAAGTGGACCTGCTGCAGTTCTTCCACTGTACAAGTAGTCGCAAATGATAGAAATTGATACATTCAGGACTGACATGCACTTTGTATATGTGGTCAAATTACTCACTAAGGCACTCATTGGACTAGAGACACCATAGATACCTTCCGACTAGCATATCCATGATTCCACCTGGACCAACCATCTGATGCTATACAAGAGAGCAGCCAATGGCCTTCACCTGACAGACCATCAAAAATTAAACCAGGCTACTAAACTCTGCAAAAACATGGCCTTAAAATGACTGAAGTTATCTAAAAGCCAGCTGTTCCAGCTTTTATAGACAGGCCACAGTATGTCAGTGTGCTTAATAAACCATAAAAACTAATTCTTTCCATTTTCCTTCTTTGGCACACATCCATGCATGCTGCTTGTGCTATTTAATCTTCTCCAAGTCAGGAGATGACACCAAGGAAGCTGTGTCACAGCAGCACTCTTAACCAGGGGTAATTGTGGGGAGTGGACAGGCAGGGAGACAAACATCAAATTGCAACTGCTTTGCCAGCAAAGAGCAGAGGTATCAAGAGAGAGGTTTTTCCAGGCTGAACCAGGCTTTTTCAGAGCATAGTACGAGAACAGGGTTAGAAGAAGAAGAAAAAAATCTAAAAGAGTTCTGAAGAAATAAATGCTCTTGGGAGATATGGTGGGCTATTTCTAAATCAAGAGTTAACTTTTGCAAAGATCTTTTGTTAATTAGCATCACTTTCATTAGTGGAAACAACATACCCAGGGGGAGGGAGGGCAGGACACTGGAATAAGATCTCATCTGGGTAAATGTCCAGGCTGCAGCCCTCATCTGCACGCACAGGCAGACTTGCATACAATGAGATATATGCCTATTTTCTCTTTTTGTGCTACACCAGTGCCTATGTTTGCAGCACAAGATCCCACATACCCTCCACCTTCTCTTGCCATACAACAGACAAGTCATATAGTGCGGCACCAAGGAAATACAGCTTTGGAAAGCACCATGCCTTTCCTTCACACCCCTGTCCCATCCATTAAAATATGCACATAAGCAGGCAGGAAGTGACAGATCTAGAGACAATGCTTCCTCCTTTCAAGAAACTTTGCTACAAAAGTCTCAGTTAGAAGGTTTTTCAAGTGCTGTGAATGGGGCATAGATACTCATGTTCGATGAAACTGAAAACCTCTTAGTATCAGGGAGGTTGATGCATTTTTCTGAGGCCTTTATTCTCTCTTGGAGACGTCCCAGGCCCCTGCCCCAACCCCATCCTGGGATGATGCCTGGGGAGTGAAGCAACTCACAAATGAGAAAAAGCATTGCCTGTGCAGGGATGAAGTCTTGATCTGGGGCTATATCTCTGAATTCATGCTTGACACAGTATTTTTCATGTGCTTGTAAGCTTGCTTCAACCAGCTCCTTCCAGCTGTGGGTGATATCCATCTCTTTGGAGAAAAGGAGGAGTTTCATGCTACTTTGCAAATGTTATCAAACTGTCATTGCCATAGGAGGGGAAAATAATGCCTCTTACTTTCTTCTGCACTCCCTCCCAAAATACAGCTATCCAAAGCCCTCCTCAGACAGGCTCAACATGGAAAATTTTAGCCTTAGAGATGAATGTCTCAGAAAGTTATAAGGAAATGAGAAAAAAGGGGATTGAATAGGAAATGGTTTGTCATTTCAGTGGTTGCTACTACAGCCCAGAGCAGGGATTACTTGTGACAGGGTAAAAGCAATCTTCCTTACAACACTCACAAAGATTAATAAAAAACCTTGGAAATTTTAATTTATAGATATATATTCCTAACAAGCATGTATTTATTATTATACATCAGAAAACAGCTATATAGGTGAGACATTGCTAAACTAGAGCTGTCAGATATTTAGTTTTGCTGTCACTAGAAGTAATGCTATTGAACTATCCAAACGCAGCCACAAAAGCAAGAAAAATAAATTTCAAATTAGAATAAATTCATAATAATCACTGCACAAGTATCAAGTGATCAACCTCTGTCTCCACTGCCTTCCAATCCTTAATATTAAACTAGCAGAAGACAAAACACAGTGCAAAGATTGGGACGTCTGTCACAGGGGTCAACCTCGAGCCAGCCCACTCCCATGAAAGCAATGTTCAGCTCTTTGCCTCTACCTTGGGCCTGCTGGTGGGTAAGCGACAGCCATCAGTTCTAGCAAACTTTCTCTATCAAACCTTTAGATCTTGGAAATACAGAGAATCACAGAATAAATGAGGTGGGAAGGGATTTTGGTCAGGCTTGGATGAACTTGCCCATGTCCATGTCCAGCTGAGGTTTGAGTGGTTCCAAACATAGAGATCCTGCAGCCTCTCTGGGCTTCCATGCCCATGTTTGACCACACCATGGAGAAAAAAAGATTTCCTAGCATATTTTCTTATTTTCCTCTGGCTGCTGACATCACTGTTTGGGGCAGTGCTGATATGGTGAAGGCCAGTGGTGAGGGTCTTCTGCATATCATTACTGATTAGCAGTTGTGGGAACTATCTCTGATGCTTGAGATGCTCCTGAAATGTCCTCTCTTGAGCAACATCTTCCCACCCACAAATGCATGGTTCATGGTGGGTGAGGGGAGCCACTTCTTCACTCAGGTTCAGGCCATGTGAGACACTTCTTCACCCAGGGCCAGGCAGGTCTTTCACTGGCCAAGAGGCCACCATTTAATCAACTCGCAGGTGTCTGGGGTATGTTTCTGAAAGTACAAAAGGAACCAGCAGGCTAAAACAACTCCCTTCTTGCCCTTTCTGCCCTACAAATGAGTGACACAAACATTTTGGGCAGATAGGCTTAAGGAAGGGATAAAAATTAGTATATGTAATCATTGATCAGACATGCTGTGTAGGCCTGCAGCTCTGTCAGCCTGAGGCTTGCTTTCAGACCCCTAAGAACATGCAAGAAATTATTAACAATTACCTAGTAATTATTTTAAGTGCATATTAAATCTATCCTGTGTTGTATGAACTGCTTTAACAATATTAAGTGGCAATGTGTGAATTATAAGCAGTAATACCCAGCAGTAAGAAATTCTGTTTTCTCCTCTGCTTTCCTTGTTCTTTCCAGAGACGTGGTAAAGCAGGAAGCCACTCGTAAAGGCTGAAGCAACTCTCACTTCTCCTGAGCAGGGGTAGGAAAACAGAAGCTTAGGATGTCCCAGAGCTGTGCACTTGCAGCTTTATGTCCCCAGCATTGGCAGTGTGAGCCATTTCATGCTTTTCAGTGGGAAGTGATACTTTAAGGCTTGTATTTCAGTTTTATAGGCCATTAAATACTTCTGAAATGCTTCACCCTTAACAGGTTTATGGGCAAATAGATATTTTTCTTTATTATTTAGTCACACTCATGCAAAAATTACCTGATTCTAGTCACACTAACACTGGCATTATACTCTAGCATCACTGTCTGGATTTGAATATTTATCTATGCCAGTTTGTATTATTGCAACAGGGAGAGTGCAAAGAACCTGGGGCTTGGACTTTGAGGTCCCAGAACTGCAGGTACGATATCACATGGTATCGAATAGCCCACTAGCTGGTAGGCTAACTAACAGGTAGCAGAGACTGGATGTGGGGACACTGCAGCAAGCAGTGGGCAGCCTCCAGTTCTTCCAGCACAAGCACGGTCCAGGTTTTCTGTTTCTGGACTATCTTCCCTCTTCTTTGGGGGTTGGACTAGGTGATCTCCAGAGGTGCCTTCCATCCCCTATGATTCTATGATCCTATTATTTGAGCCAAAGCTACTTGCTGCAAGTGTCTGGCCAGATAACAGCGTAAGAGGGAGACCTCTGACACACTGAGGAAAGTACCACTGGAAAATGTGAGGTGTGAAGAACACCTTTGCTTGGTGTCCCATAGAGGTGCCATCTTCTGACTGCAAGCATGCCTAGCCTTGTCAAGCTAGCATGGAGTCAGTGGATAACAGCAGCTATGGATCAAAATACATTTTCTGAGTGAAAGCAATTTTGCTAAATTTAGACTCTTTAATTTTAGTAATACTCATCAGTGTCTCTTCATCCTGATTACAATGTTTGTCTCCAAAAGCAGTGTTTCCACAGAAGTGCTGATTAATGTTATCACACCAACAAGATGATGAACAGAAACGAAAACATTCTGGAGAAAAGTTGTCAAAATCCCATCCCTGAT
The DNA here is from genome assembly GCA_033124195.1 of Coracias cyanogaster. Classification (NCBI taxonomy): domain Eukaryota; kingdom Metazoa; phylum Chordata; class Aves; order Coraciiformes; family Coraciidae; genus Coracias; species Coracias cyanogaster. Next base: position 163,583 of record JAVSBS010024598.1, on the reverse strand, counting down.
AAAACTGCAGGAGCAAGGGAGCCCCTGAGCCACACTCCTCCTCCCACAGGATAGAAAAATCCTTCCTAATCCCAGAGAGCAAAAAATGACCTCTGGGATTCCCACGATGCTGGACATCTTCAGGCAAAAGTCTGTGACCAAGCTTTCTCCAGCCACTTTTTTTTTTTCAACACTTTTATCCTGGCAGCTCCACTTGCCTGGGGGGATCTGATCGTGGACTCATGGCAGGGAAAGAGACCAAAAGATGGGATCTCCTGTCTACTCAGGACAATGGCATATCAGGCCATAAGCAAAGTGTAGAGCAGATAAATTTCTGAAATTTGCAATATTCAACTATTCAGGGCCCCAAAATCCCCTCTGGCTGCATAATGACTGGCAGAGCTGTTTCAGTGACATTCAGTCATGGCTAAACAAAACCTGTCCTTGAGTACCTGATCCTAAGTGGTTTGCCATGATTGTAAATGTACAACTCCATTCTTTATGGCTCTCTATTCCCTTCATCCAGCATAAGACCGTGAACATTTTGAAACCTTGAACTGTTGCATTGCTACAATTCTGTCATGTTTGCTCTTGTTTTCTGGAACAGAATTTTTTGCTATAGCAGTTGTTGCATGTGCCACCTGCTTCACTGGTGAAAAAAAAAAAAAAATTGCTTTTCCTTGGCATTATAGCCATACCTAGAAACCCAGAAGAACAAGATCTGCTAGTTCTAAGTTCCTCCATATCTCCAGTAACAGGCAGGATTTGCTCCCTAAATCCAAAGAGATGCAGTAGAAAAAAAGTTGATTTATCCTTTCTGTTTTGGACAGGAATGAACCAGAACCGAGCAAGGCCAAATGAGATACCTCACTTCTCCTTGTAAATCAAGCTTTCAGGTGCCAGTGCACCTGGCCTGGGCATCTGTGGAGCAATGGGTTGATTTTCATAGGAAACAGCCAGCACCACCATAGAGTAATCCTCTCCCTGCACTGTCCTTGTATGCTGGCTATATGAAGCAACTGGATGGCAGGATTAGTGAAGACCCAAGGCTATAAGAGAGGCATAGTTGGTAGGCAGAGGCAATGAGTTGCACTAAGCTAACGCTGCAGCAGCGAAAGCCATGCAAAAGAGAACATGCCACTTTCACATAAAGTGCAGGTTGAGAATTATTTTTTTAATCACCTAGACTCATAGAATTTGAGAAAACAGGGTGGTGTTTGAGCAGCAGACAGGAGTACTAGAGAGGAAAGAGGTGAAGAAGTGGCTTAGACCCCAGTGGTGGTTAGGGAAGAAAAGGAAGCGTGGCAATTCTCTCTGGACCACTGAGGGGTGGCTGGAGATAATTCCTATGTGCTGTGAAACCAGCACCTCCTATTTTCCAGGATCTACTGCAGGTATGAATTTTTGCTCGAAGGCTCATCTTTTTATGGCATGTTTGAAGATCTCGCTTGATGATCAGGATGCGAATATCAGAAAAAAGGGGGATGTTTTATGCAGAATGCTCTCTCACTGTTAACCAAGTGTGCGGTCCTTTACAGACTGTCTCTGTTTGTGCTATTGTACAGAGGTTTCCTGGATTCCCTTGCATAGTTTCCATGGTGCATTTGAAGCATATTGCGTTACATAAAGCAGCTCATTTTAACATTGCATGAATTGTGCCATCGCCTCTATGCCCTCTGCTTCAGGCACACAGCAGCTATGTGATATGTATGAGAGATGTGACTGCCACAATGAACTCTGTGCAGACTCATATGGCTTTTATCAAGCAAGTGACAGTGCTATCAGTATTGGGCCTGATCCCGATCAGGTGTAAACTGCTGCAGCCACTCACACCAGGATGTTTCCAGGAAAACAAACAAATCAGGAAAAAAAGGAAGTAGGGGTTTTTCTTCTTTCTTGGCAACCAGCAGGTCATTTTTTTTCCAGCTGTGGTTGTCAAGTTTAGATGACAACCCAAATGTTTTCAACGAAAACAAAACTTTCAGGGAAACCCTCTGTCTCTTTCATTTTCAAAGGTAAAACATTCCTTCAACAAAATTTCAACCAGTGTTAAGACATTGCCTGGATCTTCTCCTTGCTTCTGCTGGCTGGGAATCTGGCCTGTTGAAACCCAAGAATCTAGCAAAGAACTCAAAATTGTCATCTCTCTGATATTTTAAATAAATGTAGGCAGCTGAGCCATAACTCTACCCTAGCCAAAATACTGTTCATTCCAAGTGGATTCGCTCTATTATAAATTGTCTACAAATAATTTTAAAAGTGACAGTGTTTCTTAAATTATCAAGGTCTTTAAATATTGAAATGCATCAAATATTAATGCTTGGCAATTCAGGGTATCCTTAGTTCTGGTTACTGCAGTATTCTTATCAGCATTAGAGCCACGTTCTGCCAGCCCTAGGATCTGAAGAGGTGGTACTAGCTAAGGGAAGGATCATGTCCACCGCCCCCATGGGTGCTCAGCTCCAGCAGTGTTTTTTGCAGGAAGGAAATGTGTAAGTCCAAAGAGCTAGAACTGTTTCAGCAGGAGTGCAGTAAAGAAGTTAGCAGACACAAGCAGAGCCAGGAGCAAACATACACAATCTAAGCATGCTGCTGATTGCATGTGTGGTCCCCAAGTCTGCAATGCAGGTCCAGCATGAGCTGATACTAGCAGACTCCTCCAAGTACTGCCACAGAAGCCCAGTGCTTATGGGCTTTTCAGTTCCATGCCAGCCATAGAGCCCTCAAGTGTCCCAATTTACATGCCAATTGGAGCCCATGTGGCCATTTCTGAATTTAGAAATATGACAGGGACCAGACTGTTGTGATCCTCATCTCTTCGGCCTCAGAGGCAGCTCTGTCAGAAGACAGGAAAGTGTGAGATGAAAAAAAGCACTGCATGCAGATTTTACCTGTCAGGGATGGTGAATCTACGCCTGTAGAAACCTGACCCCAAATGAACACAGATAGTATCACATCAGCTCCTCCTTCTTTTCTAGCAGAAATCCCAGAACAAAATTCAAGTCTTCTCTTTTGGAAGCTGAGGAGAAGATACAACTTATCTGACTTAATTTCTCGTTTGGAAATGCTGATATGCCATTTTGCATGCACGTTCCCAGGCTGGTGTCCAGAGAAAGGGAGCTGGGGAGACGAGGCAGGCTCCCTGACTTCTGTATTTACCACTCCCATCCAGGAAACAGGAGTTTTCAGGACTTGTCCACCACTTGTCTGCATGGCATATTGCCCCAAACTCCAATTCCTAGTGCTGCCACAAGGCTTGAAGCCAGGCAGATAAATTGACAGGGTATCAGCAAGAGAGTTTTGATGGATTTCCTCTTTCCTTACTCCCACTCTACCTCAGCCCACCATGTAGTACTGAAGATCCAGTAAAATCAACATGTTCTTCTGGAACACTTCAACTTTAACTAATCAGGAAAGTTTCTGACAGAAAAATGTTCCACTGGAAAATTTTGGACCCTCACTAATTGACATTTTTTCTATTAGCTTTGTCCTGAAGGCACAGTAATTTATACCTTGGTGAAATAAACAATCACTTAATGATCACAAAGAATTGGACACTCCTCAGGTTAGAAGTATTTGCTTACTCTAAACAGAAAAAGTCTTATTCCCTTGCAAAGCTTTACATACTTAACACATGGAAAGAATGGCTGCCTGAATTTCTTGTGCTTCATCTGGGCACAGGCTCAACTGCATTTTAATCACTAAGCTTTAAAAAAGTGGGAAATAGTAAAATTTCACTTGCAGTGCAGTAAAGTTCAAGCAACATTGGAGACAAGCTATGTGTGTCATTCAAGACATGTACCATGCTCAAAGAGTTTGTATGATAGTCACAAAAACCAATAGGAAGAGAGAAAATGACCCAGGTGCCCTTGGAGGTCAGATTTCCTTGCTATTCCTCTGCCATATGACTATATCCTAAACTAAGATTCTCACTGAATCATAGCATAATTCAGGTTGTGAAGGACCTCTGAAGATCCAGCTCCTGCTCAGAGCTGGGCTGACTTCCACATTAGATCAGATTGCTCAGAGCTGCATCCGGATTTTATAGCACATAATGCTACAATAAATGCACCTGAGCAGCACATCTGAACATGCTGACCATGTCAGCTGCAGCCTGCCCCTCCACCCTTTCTACCCAGCAAGCCTTTATTTTGGAGCCCTACACCAGCCAAATGGAGAATAACAAGTCCGTGGCAGTCTTTGGGAAATGGCTGTGAATGCTGGGCATATGGTGCAGCTTTTGCTGCAGTGAGAATACAGCTACAGGGACTCCCAGGAAAGCAGGCAGCTGTATTTAAATCACTCTCATGAAATTTGCGTTGATATTCATAAAAGACACTTCAACACCTCTTTGATGGCTTCAAACTGCAGCATACAGCATAGGGAAGAGCAGTAGTGGCTCTGAAGACCAAGGCTCCGTTTTGTCTCAAGGCTACAGCATTGACTGCAACAGGCAGAGAACGGATGGTACAAAAAAAGCACAACCTCCTGGAACAAAATCCTGGAGAGGCACCTAGTTGCTGAGTGAAAAGCTGGGGCGAATTTCCTCACCAGGAGGATCTGCAACTCTGGAGGGGAGCAGAGTTGACAAGGCAATCCCCATAGGGGGACCAGGCTTCAGCAGACAAAATCTGACCATCCTCATCTGATGCAGGCACCAGCTCTGATCCCAGGTCTGCACTCACCAGCACTTCTGCAAATCTGTCTGGTGCAAGGCCACGCAGAGCTGCTGATGTCCTCCACATGTCTTACCACCAAGGATGGACTTTCTCCCTCTGTCCTGCTTGTTTTGGGGAGGAGAAGACAAGTCAGTGGGCATGAAGGTCAGTGGTGTTTCATTTCCATCTCCCTATGGCCCACTTGGTGCTTGGCAACACTGCTGCCTATTTTTTAATTTGCTTTAGGAAAATGTCTTTCACCTCATCACCCCCATGCTCTGGTACAAACTTCACCTCTCCCAGCAGGGATGAATGGAAAAGCTCTCAATGGAAAATATGAGAAGCTCCTTGGCCACTCTGTATAGGGAACAGAGTTCAAAGAGGTGGTGTCACTCTTCCAGAGGATGACACTCGGTGGCTGTACAGTAAGGCAGTTCAAAACCAGAAAACAGCCTACCCCTTTGGCCTTTTGGTTACCAAAACTCTGAGTGCAGCATTATCTTGTTATTCTCAAAACCACATCAGTTTTTCTTCAGTTATGCACAATGTTTTCAACATTTCCTTAATGGAAAGGAGGACACATGAAATTATTTGAAACGATAGTCTTGCTTTCCTTAGCCCATTTTGGTTAGTCCTATGACTTCTTAGGAGCAATACATGGAAGTCAAGAGACCTTTGAAACACAAATACACGCATTTGTTAGTACCAAATCTTGTTTTTTATGCTGCTTTATGGAAGCTCCATGTCCATGGACAATTTAGTGAAGCATAGAAATAAAATCACATTAATAACCCCAGAGAAGTCGAAGTATTATATAGTATTTAAAATTAAACAGGAATTAAAAATGTTTTGATGAATCATGTTCTTATTTGTACTAGAGCATAGACGTCCTGAGTCACCAAGCCTTTCTGACAGGCAACAGTGGCATATATTCCCATTCAAGCACCCTCCTAGGATGACCTTAACTCCTGCTCTTGAAAGTCTGGAGAAACCCTAGGACAAATTTTCAGAAGAGATTTTTCTCCCTTCACTGCTTCCCACCACCCCAAATGACAGGCACTGATCATTTTGCTGGTATGCTAGAAACTAGAAGGTCCTGTTCATACTTACTCATCTTTTGCAAGTGATTCCTTTTGCTGCCTGTTGCTTCCATGGGCCTTCTGCTTGCTCTGGGATGCAGGGAGGTGCTATCAGGACATCTGCCTTTGTTCTGGATGCCAGGTAGATGCTGGGGACCTCCAAGGATCCCCATCTACACACACACCCCCTCCAATTTCTGAGATACCAACTGGCAGGAGTCAAATATGCCATTTGAAGATGTATGTCTAATTGGGCAATTTGTAACATAATATTGAAATAATGTAGGTTATCATTAATTGTAGAGATGGAGTTTGTGAGTCCTTCAAAAAACTTTTATTCTGCCAAGTGTTCAACAGATATTTAGGAAAAAATCTCAAACAGTCAAGGTAATTTGTGTGGTGGAATATACCAGGAATCTCCTTCTCCTGCAGTGAAAACTGAGTTTGAGGATGACATTTTCAATGCAAGTGGCCTAAATACAGGCACCTTCATTCAGCCTTAGATATCTACGGGTCTAAACATGCCTTTCACCAGTTTTCCTTCGTCCAGGGAGCCCAGCTTGAAGCAGTCGATTAGATCCCTAATAACATCTTTACATCCAGTTGCCGCTGTAGCATACAATAATAATGCCCTTTCACTGAAGCCCTTAACATTCCCATTTGCACAGCAGAGATGACAAGGGCAGAGTTAAGGTTCATTTTGTGACTAATTTCCTGACCTGTCACACAGAATTCCCTGTCAACAACATTTTTTGTCCTTTATCAGTCCTTTCTGAAATTGAAACCTAGGAAATATGGAAGGTAGGAAGGAGTACAAGGAGTGATTTATTCCATCTGCAAGGAGCTTCCAAACTGCAGCTTCCACTCTTCAGTGTTTCAGGCATGTCCCACAGTGGCTACTGTAATATCAGAGGAATGCTTACTCCTGCTACTGCTGCTAATCTGGGAGCAGTCACATGGCTCTTCCATATTCTCTCTCTCTCTCCAAAAATTTGACTCTTAACCTTCCTTTGCTACAGACATGATGTATATTGCCTTGACATGTTTCCAAGTAGCAAACATGCAAAACCCTGACTTATAAGCAAAGCAAAGGAAAAGGAAAAAAAATTCTGATAATAAAATTATGTGAGTCCAGGAAAGTGAGAAGTAAAATCCGTCTTGGTAATTTCTGTTTGCCCTCACTTAGCAATTACTTTGGAAAAAAATAGCAAAATGTTACTCTGAGGACGAGGAAAAAGAGAAAAGGTGTTCTGAGGTGCGAATAAAGAAAAAGAGAGCCATCAGAAAAGATCATTAGTTATTTATTTTTGCTCATTTATGTGTCAGATGAAGCTGAAAGCTGCCAGATAGCTTCTTTTCGACAGCTTGAAGTTACGGTTGGGAACAGATCCATGTATGGAAGCAAAAGCAGAAAAGCATAGATAAGCTGAGATCCAGCTATGCAAACCATCTTTAGAGACACTTAAAGGACAAGCACCCCAGCTCCTTTCTTTCTGATAAATTTAGAGAGACTATCGTATGAGGGCTTTTTTCCGTTCTGCTTTACCCACAACTGCTGAAACTCGGCTGGGGTAAGTGAAAAGCAATTGAAGCATTTCTTGGGAACACCTAGGTATTCAGTTAGTCTGACATCCTGCAAAAAGCCGTAAATCTGAGGCTATGGGGTGACTCCAATAGCTGGATAGCAGTTAAGCTCCGTGAGTAAGGAACATGACATATAACAGCTTTGCCGCTGGAGAGACAGAAACTTTCCAAGTGTCTGAAAGAGGCAAGAGAAAAATGTTGGAAAACAAGCATTTTATCACTTCTGAATTGGATGACTGATGTTGGAGCTTTGGAAACAGAGGGGCAGGAGGGATCGGTGGTCATTTCCAGTGTTTGATTCTTTTTGTGCATCTTTTTAGAAGAATTCATAAAAATAGTTAAGGGCTTTTTATTCTCTGGTCTGTCCTACTTTCATTTTGAGAAACACGTCTCATTTGGGTTGAGCTGACTGGACATTAGGAAGAGCTTGTTGTAAACGACTGCTGTTTTTCTTGGCACTTGAAGGCAGTTTCTCAATATTTCTCTGTACATTTGAGGTTGATTACATCCTGTGCAAGGATTTTTGGTACAGTTTTAACTGCCATTACAGTGTTGTGAAAGTTGACCCCAGAAAAAACAGCTGTGTGCTCTTGTGAATATTTCCAAAGCACTGAAGTAGTAGCTCTCCTTCAAACTAGCCCTGAAATGTGTTAGCTCTGTGAACTGGGCACTGTCAAAAAAGCAGAGTATACTATTGGCATAAAGGCTTTCTCCACAGAAGTATTTTGTTTAAAAGAATGCAAAAAAAAAACTTTCTATAGCCTTGGCTTGGAATTTTATTGGTTTGCAGTGGTAAAGTTAAATGTAAGATCTTTAAACATTACAGAATGTCATTCAGATAACAGTTCATGTGCTTTCAGGTGTTATAATACGGTATTCATACTCCCACTGCAAAGTGCTAGTTAAAGCTTTCTCATTTTTCAGGTGGTTAACAGACTGGAAAAAACATTAGAGCATGTGAAGTAAAATTATACAGAAAGAACTGAAAATAATATTGGGAATATGACTGAAATTGTAGGAGATTTCCAGAGATATGAAGGATGATTGTAAAGGGAAATTACAAGATCACAAATGTCATAAACGTTTCCATTCATGAATGAAAATGCTTTCCCTTGTTGTTACATAAGAACATAATGGAAGTGTTTGCTTGTAACTCTGTAGTAAAATCTGCAGTCAAGAAGGCCCTCACTTATGGCCCTCATTTCCCCTTTTTTAGCTAACGTTTCTATGGATATTCTCACATTCCTTGTTTTTATACTCACTGAAATACAATTCTTCTCTTTATCTGGTTCCCTCTCAAGTGCTGAAAAGAAAATACTGCAGCTGAAATTTGTGCCAGGCAAACTTTGATTTTTTTTTAACAGTTATCTTTTAAATATATATCACCTGTCTGTAGAAATGCTAGCACAGAAATTAATCAAAGTAATTGGGGTCAATAGCTTTTTCGTTGCTATTGAGTCATTAACAAATAAACCTTTTTGCTGTTATTGCCATGAAAGAACACCTCTGCATTTCACACATTCATATTGCTTCTATTTTCTGTTGGATATAGTTCTGGTTTATAGGTTGCTGTGAGCCTGCTGATAGATGAAAGCTTTTCCATAATTACACACACACACACCCCCACACACACCCATTTTTTTCCCCCCATCTCTTCAAGGCTATGCATTTCCCTTTCCCCAGAGACAAGGACTAGCTGATGTGCATGGTCCCTGAGCAAGGCATTACCCAACAGTTGTGATAGGCAGAATAATAGAACCACAGAATGACAGGGGTTGGAAGGGACCTCTGGAGATCATCTAGTCCAACCCTCTTGCTAGAGGAGGTTCACCTAAAGCAGGTTGCACAGGACGGCGTCCAGATGGGTTTTGAATGTCTCCAGAGATGAAGACTTCACTATCTCTCTAATCAGTCTGTTCCAGTGCTCTGCCACCTTCAAAGTAAAGAAGTTCCTCCTCATGTTTAGATGGAACTTCCTATGTTCAAGTTTGTGCCCACCTCTTGTCCTGTCACTGGGCACCACTGAAAAAAGACTGGTTCCATCCTCCTGACACCTATCCTTTAAGTGTTTATAAGCATTGATAAGTCGAGAAGGGATGGCAGCATGGAGCTGGAAAAGCTGGAACCTATTTAATTTGACCTTCCCATTTGGCCCAGGGCCTGGGGAAGTGTGGCCCAGTAGACAAAGCCCTGGTCAGGAGTCATCAGTCAGTTCCCAGCCACAACGAAGACTGTCCTTTGTGCCTCTCTCCTTCCCTCCCTCTATCAAAACCATTTTCAGGCAGGCTGTGTTATCACTACAGTTGATTATTATTATTGTTGTTGTTATTATTATTATCAGTGTTCTAGGTATTATCAATATTTATTATTGATTAGTCATGGATATTGCTAGTGTTTGTTAGGTTCCTTGGGCAAAGCTGGTGGAATCTCATTCAGAGACCCTAGACGTGATTGTAAATATTCATATAAGGCATTAGTGATAGTAGTATCACTAACATGTCTTGTATAAGTGACTAGTGCTGCAGTCTCTGAGCATCCGCCACAAGGTCCTCCCACGCACTGTTCTTTGCCAGAGTGCAGGGAGGAGAGGGGGAAGGGGGAGCTCTGCTCTTTCTCACAATCAGACAGAGCAAGTCTGCCGAGCTGAGTCTGGGCAGCACAAAACCCAGGAGTTGAGTTACAAGGACAAAGCCCAGCTCAGTGCTTATTCTCACTAGCTGTGGACAAGGGTAAGGCTGTCCTTACCCCAGTGGCACTTGGAGCAAGCAAGAATGTGTTGTGCATCTTGTGCAAGGTTCCAAACGCACACAAGACTTCTAGGTGCACTGGTAGTTTGTGTTCCTTTAAAAAAAAAACCAACACATTTGGGTTTTAGACATAAGGTCTGAATAAGTCTTTGTACCAGGCATCCACAACTGGTCCCTGAATTCAGACTTTTTTGTGAGAGGGAAAGCCATATTTGTGGTTTATAGTGTGCCAAAGAAGAGAGCATCCTCAAAATAAACCACACAGAGGACAGCTACACTGTGAAGTGGTTCAGTGACAATTTCACAAATTCAGTCTGGCTTGAAGAAAGCCTGCTCTGTATTCTCCTCCTTCAGACAACTTCAATATTTTTATGGTGATTCCTAAAGAATGGAATTTTGACACCATCTCTGTTTTTCCTCTGGCATGTCAGAAGACTGGAGCAGATTCTGGGGTCACATTGACAGACTGACTCAATTCTCTGGCTAGATACATTTAATTGCCTCTATTCTAAAGAAATGGGCTTTATGTGACAGCTCTACCTGTTCCCATCCTAGAAACCTGCAGACTCATTTGCCAATTCAAATCTGATTTGCCCAAGGAATTGAGGCCTGAAGAATATGATGTTCCAAAAAAATATCTGAAAATGAGCAGCTTCTTTGGTTTTCTTGCTCCCAAAACATCATTTTCCTATTCTTACCTCTCCTCCTTCAGGGTAAGGGACAATGATCGGTCTGGGGAGGGTGTCACCAGAGGACTTACAAAAACAGGCAGTTTTCTAGAAGGAATGGCATTTTAGGAAAAGTTTGTGTTTGCAGGCTGCAAGCACCACGGTATTTCTGCAGCATATATCATGGTGCTTACTGCCTGCAATCTCATGTGTAGCAGCACAAATATGTCCAGCGTCTTCTATGCTCAAGTGACCATAATCCTTTTGAATAGAGTACAACCTCAGATAGGAAGTGAAAATAGCCTGTGTTTTAGAGAAACAATGCTGTCATTTTTGTTTCACTGTGTTAAACTCTGGGCCATCCAGCCTCACAATTTTTTTCTTCTTTTAAAAATTTTGTGTATAGCAACTAGCTGCACAGCGTGGAGATATAAGTAAATAACCGTCAATGGCCTCAGCTGGTCTAAAACCAGCTGTCATTTTTGGTCACTTACAGACATGAACTACTCTTAAATTTTCATCCCATGATACAAGTTGCCTTAATGCCAAGCTGGAGTCTAGCTCTCACAAAACAGCCCTGGATGATACTAAGTGTTCAGGTACTCAACATCTCACTAGCAAACCGAATGATGGTATTGCTGAGATGTGCTCACATTGGAGAAATCCTGGTGCTGGGGTTTGCAAATAAGTCATTCAGCAAATGGAGAAAGCCTCTTTACAAATGAAGGAAAAAATAATCTAAAGTCAGTGTTCCATGCCCCTGACCTAAAAAGCTCAGTTTTAGAGGTGCCCAGAATGTTTTCCTTAAGCAACCTGCAAGATGTGCCAGCAGGCTGGCTAGGGACATGGCTACAGATTTCTGCCATTTCAGTGCACTTCAGACAGACTGCAGCCATGAGCTTCATTCCTCAGACCCATCATCTGCTGATCTGTGCTGCTATGGGAAGAGGTAAGAACATGACAGTTTTAAGCAGTTTGTTTTCTGTCAATTTACAGGTAAAGCAGGCAATTTATGACATTCCTTTTGGAGTTGGTCCTTTAAGAAACTCGGTATTATTCTGGCAACACATGGGGGGGGAAACATAGCAACAAAACAGTAAACCTAGAGATCTTCAAAACTCAGTTTATTCTTATCTAGGGCTCCAACCATCACTGTGATCTAATCATAAATGTATTCTTATTGCATGGGGTCAGTGCAGGGTAAAGCTGACGTTGTTTTGATTTCCATACTTCAGTGTATCTGGATTTCTTTTATATTTGATGCTGAACTTCCTCCTGAGTTTAGGATGTTTGTTTTTAGGATCTTTATCAATCCTTGGAATGTTGAACTGTGATGTTGCTAACATCAAATGCAGGTTTCAGTTTGTGATCTCTCTAGCTGAGCCTTTTCCAGGGAGCGGAGCTGAGAGGAGAAGAGAGGAGAGGAGACATGGATTTCACTCTGGAAAACTCTGCATCGGTTTACTTATGCATCAAAGTGGGCATAGATAGAAGGAAGATACTCACAGAACTGGGATTCTGGAAAATCGAAGGATTTGGGTAAATGTATAGTAGGAAGAGGTATGTCCCAGACTAGTCTGGGTTCCACTCAGCTTAACAATGGCTAATGACCTGACTGTAAATAACCTAAGAGAGCAAACACTAGGGAACTTCTTCTGCCAAGGAGTGCTGTTCAGGTACAGATTTTCCCTTACGAGGCTGGGAGATTCAGTGCTTGGGTTTTTTACTCCCTGTGGGGATATACTATATTGAACAATGTGTAAAGCCTTTTTCCTACCCTCATTCTTCCAGTGCTTACAAGCCCCTCATCCTGTACAGGATGAGTTTCACCAGAAGTTTTTTTCCTGCGATGTTTCCCAGGTTATCCCACAGGTCATGGTCTGCCCTGGAGATTGCAGACTAATACCACATGACATCACTGCACACCATTTCCTGCTCTTCCAGAGAGTTATCTTTCCTTTCACTGGAACATCAAATCGGCTTTTCTTTTCCTCTTACATAAGCAAAAGCTGGAAACTAGAGGAAAACACAAAACCAGAAAAATTACAAAATGTGGAATGTGGCCTGCAAAACTATTGCTGCTTTTCTATCCCCTCACCAAGGCTTCCTTGAGTCCCTGTTGGAAACTTTGGCACATGAAATGTTCCTTTTTTCTTTTCTTCTCTACCTTGAAGTGTGTTGGATGTCCTTCTGTTGCAACATGGCCAGCATGGAGTTATGGTCTCCACTTTGTTAGCTAGATGGGTCCCTGTAAACTGCCTGGACACCAATGTACAAGAAGATAAATGGCATGCTGCCATCCTGGGCTACCTGTGCAGCCTTAAACCCCCTGGGAGACGGGCTGGGATCCTTTGATGCCGTCTACCTGAAAATGCTCCTCTAGGCAGCTTGGTCTCCCTGGCTATAGGGAGATCTCACTGAGATGCTGTGTTTTATCTGTAGCGTTCAACAAACAATAGGAAGCAAGGGACAGGATGTAGCTTAGTGGAAGTGATGGACTGGCCTAGCCCAGTGATTTGGGCAAGACTTCAGTGTGTCACACCTCAGGCAGAAGCCTGAAGAGTTCCAAAGCAGCCAAAGGTGATGCAAGTCTGACCACTCTCAGGCTTTCTGCAGGGGCCTAGGGCTTGATGGACCAGTCTTATCTCTTGACCTACAACCTCTTCACCTCTCCAAATCAGCTTGCTTTGATACCTGTTCTAAAAGCAGCAACCATTCATCAAGATTTAGGCTTTAGTTTGGGAACAGGGAGCCCATCTCTTTGAAACAGCCCCCTCCCATGCTGAATCCCAGCATCAGCAATTGCCATATCCACACACAAGGAAGCAAAACCAAGGTGCATCTAGTTTCCCAGCATCTAAGTCTCAGCTCATTGCTTCTGGTGCTGTTTGGCAAGCACAATATCAGAAATACCTCATGTTATCTTTTTGGCTTACAGAAAGGCTCCAAACAGATAACTTGTGCTTCTGCCCTAGATGCAGCAATAAACACTTGGATTTGCTGCTAGGGTTGAGACTGCCAACATCTACACAGTAAAAGTAAACCCTTCCTGTGGCCACAGATCACAACATGCTAGTGATCTGTGGTATTATCCTGTTATTTAGTGAATCATTGTCACTGCTGAGAAATACAGTCTAATAAGTTGCTAGCAATAACACTGGCTGTGAGAGACAAGTGTTTTTTTTCTCTAGTGTGACTTATTCCATATGGTCCTTAAAAGCATGTTACATGTTAAGTCACTTCGGTGTGCCAACTATTGTTTCAAGGTGACCTCCCAGATTTAGCCTGCTTTTCAGAGCGTAGCTATTTGAAGCAAGGCTCTGAAAGCATCTCCTGCCCAGGAAAAATGCCCAGTTCAGAAGCAAGACAGAAGTTCTGGATTGCCCTATCTCTAGCTGGATAAGTAGGTCTCAATTTTATTGATTGTCCAGAATAGTGATATTTAGTGCTGCTCTGCTGCCTGCTGTGACACCTGTGAGATGTAAGCCGCATGTAATACCAGTGTCCTGGTGCAGGGCAGAAGCTGAATCCTGACTGATGAGTTTAATTTCTGGCATTTACCTCCCATGTGTGTTTTTCAAAGTTACTTGTGAGCCAGATCTTTCTGGAAACCTTCTAGCATATTTTCCAAATCTTCTGGTAGTGTTAATTCATAGCCAAAATACTGCAAAAAGAGAGATATGCAGCTGTAAAAGGTGTCCTTTTTTGTACTCCCTGGTTACATTACGCAAAGGTTTAACACAATGTGCTCCAACACCACAGTGGACCCTTGTGTGATGTCTTGCATTTGTGTTCCTGCCGTATTCTTTACTAGGCCTTGTCCATAGCACAGCTTGGAAAAAAAAATGCATTAGAAAGTTTCACTCATTTTTAAATACTTTTTGCCACTGGTTATGGAAAATAGATACTCTGAGAAGCATATTTCTCAATAACTGAGAGATTTGCCTTTTGGCTTGAGCTGATTTGATCTGAAGTGAATTTCTGAGAATAAGAGTAACAAATACTTAGAGCATTTTAGAGCCTTGATGATAACCTCATCCTTCCCCTGTAGTGTGACATATCTCCAGCTTCATCTAGACAAAAGAGTTAACCTTCAAGGTTCTCTACTGTGAGTCTATATGAGGATCTTTATGATGCTGTGGAGGAGAATAGTGTGTACTGAGCATGCATGTTTTATTATCAGAGAAGAGAAAACTTTGTACCCTGACATTGAAAATTTGCTTAGTGGGCAATGATTTGTCTGTTCAGCTACAAATTATTGGGTGACATTCAGGACAAATCATGACTATTTTAGAAAAATTAGTTGGTCTCTTTCTAGGCACTTGAGAGTCTCCATTAAAAATCACCAAAGACCCACCTGAGGATCCATAATTCAGTGACAGTCCTTGCATTTTTAGAGGCTGGGGCAAGCCTGTCTAAGGTATGCACCTTGTTTTATGTGCGCCTGGAAGGTGTCTTAATGTGTTAAAATGCCTCAAGATGTACCTCCATGATAATGCACTAGAAAACTTTCGGCTCTTGACCCTTAATTTCAATGTTCTTACCTCAAAAGAAAAACCAAAACAGGCACACTATTTTTAAGTGTGCCTTGATGCACAGACCTAGAGGAATGCTACAAAACAGGACAAGTTTGTAAGCATTACAAGCTGTGACACTGCTTATGTTTTCTAGACTTTTTCTGTCCCTGATGATAAAAACATACCCAATTTTAACATTCTTCTCTTTGAAACAGACAGTGTGATTGTCTTGAAATATGCCTTGATGTATGTAGCCTACAGAAAATTACAGAACAAGACAAATTCGAAGACTCTAACCTTAATAAAGCTAATGTTATGTCAGCACAAACTCACTGCCTTCATCCTGAGTTGTAACTTCATTTCTTGTCTTTGGACTGGATTTTGACGCATGTCCTTTCTTTTAGGGCTGTGACTTGTGCAGAGACTTCACTTCAGCTAGTTCCTGCCCCTCAAAACCATCTTCAGGAAGGCACTAGAGTGAGTCAGGCTTTTTGAAGAGCTGGAGGTGTGCTGAACATGGCAGATGTGCATGGCCAGATTGACTTCAGGCACAGCCACATACATGTAGCTCATTTGTCACATAGTTCCCTGTATTAGTCCTCAGCTATTGAACTCCTACAATGCCAATATCTACACTTAAGATCCGCTGCAGAGGCAGTCGGGAGAAATGGGAACTTGAAAGACAGTCAGGCTGTCAAGGAAGGGAAGGATGGTGTGGTTAGGTAATCCCTTCTGGGCTTTCCTCACCAGGCACCGGGAGACTGCTCTCATTAATCCCAAAGCACACCAAGTCCCCCTTGACTGTGATGGTAATCTGGACGTAAGAAGGGTGGAAACAGCAAGTTGATTGTCCTACTTCAAACAGTCATAATTAAGCACAGGGCTGACCAACAGGCCAAATCAGTCCTGAGTATGTTGCTTGCTTTATCTCATATTCTGATTTTGCCCTTTTTATTCTTCCCAAGTTCTGCTGCTTTACAAAGTCTCTCTCTTCCCAGACAAGCCATCCACCTGTATTTACGTTTCCCTCTCTGGCCCCAGGTTTCCTGTCTTTACACACTTTTTTGGTACTCACTATACGGTTGCCTTGGTAATTTCTACCTCAGTCAGCAATTAAGCTAGTACTCTGCTTTTGTTATATGCAATGTTTCTCTTTTCTACCATTTTTCATGCTGCTGTCTAGTTAATGTAACTACTGGTCAGCTGCATATATATTACTCTTTATGATCTGCAGGTTCTGATAGCTTCTCATACCTTTACTTTGTTTTGTATCTTATATAGCCATAAGTCAGGGTTAACCAAAGACATTATATTATCTTTGCTATGGTGAGTGTCCCTGTATGCCCTTGTGCTGTTGTCTCATTAGGGTTGCAGTTTGGTTAGGGCAGGCCACTTGCCTGCATAATTCCACTTGCAGTTCACAGCGGGACAGCCTCCCAGCAGGGCAAGTGAAAGAGACTGGCACAGCAGGATGAATGTTTCAAGCTCCTGAGAGCATTTGAGTAAGCTTCAAGGTTCATATGGCTGAGCACAAAAAACTAACAGACAAGGCTGCTAAGTGAGTTAATGACTATGAGTCTGGAAGAAACCTTGACAGGACAAAACCCTAGTGGGATATATCATGGTCTTTGGAGCAGCAACAAACTCTCTTCCCCAGTGTCTCACTGGCTCTGGAAATACCTGCTCAGGAAATTAGCCACCAGCTGGGAACCAATGTCAGTCTGCTCCCAGCTTCTGTGAGCTTGGACAGCATTGCCACCTAGATCTCCTTTCCCAGTGTGGCCTAATTTCCAGTGCTCTGACTGTTTTCCCACACCAAATCGTTGTCCAAAGCCTAAAGGCAGGATTTATTTTCTTTTACCTGACCAACTACAACAGTGGTTTTCTTTTTATGATGTGCTGAATGTCTCCTGATTGTTCATCTCTCAGATACATCTTCCTGATGAAATAATGTTGAGAGCTAGGTCACCTACACATAATTAAAACTCAGCAGATGTTTGCTCATCTTGATCTTAAAATCTCTCCTGTCAAACTTCAGTCTCCCTGCCTGCAGCTTAACCTCCTGACTTCTTACCTTATCAACAGCAGGAGTGGAAACATCTATTCTTTCAGATTTGTGAGAACGTGTCTTCTCTTGACAAGATAGTCTTCATTCCTGCAATGTTTCTCTTTAATCACATCTTCTAGACCTCTCACTTCTCTTGTTTCTTCCCATTGGTAGTTCTGCAGCTGTTGCCTGCCTGCCTGATGCCAGCGGTCATGTAAATACTGCTGTTAACACTGGAGTCCACTGCTGGCAAATAAAATGTCAGATACTGTTAACAGCCCTGGTACATATACCAAAATACCACACTGGTGTGTTGACGTGCAGGGACCAGAAACTTTCTTAGTGACTGAGATGCACATGGAAGGAAGCTAAATGAAAAAGTAAAGCCTGTATTTCCACCAGCCCTTCTAAGACACTTGTGTACTAAACATAGAGCTACCTACACACCAGTGGATTCATTCTACTGCCAGATGTCCGCTCTTTTCCCATCCCTGCCATTCTGTCTATATCTGCCACTGCAGTGCTAGAGCAGGAGGCACAGCAGCAGCCACGGGATGCTTGAATCCCCAGGTTCTGCTCTGCCTGCCTACCTGATTTCCAGCCTGCACACATATAAACACAGACCATATTCTTGGACTGAGAGCCACACTCAGGAAATTGTCTCACTTGCTGAAGAGATGGGACCACTCACAAAAGAGCAGTAGTTCATCTGAATAAGCAGAAATGCAGGGAGAAGAAGTCAGAGCTTGCACAGTCTTCATAAGGAAACATCTGCATGTATTCAGCCACACAAATGCACATATCCACCTCCCTCCTGCGCACACACAAACACACAGATGCAGCCTCATAACCTAAGCAGTATTGCCAGAAGCTGGGAACAGCTTCACATACAAGCAGAAGATTTTTATAAGAGACTTAGGGATTTCTAATCACCAGGCAGGTGGCAAAGGAGCATATTCAATCATTTCAAAGCATCATCACAAACCATAAAATAAAATAAAAAAAAAAACATTCAGCTCAGAACAGCTTTCAAACAGGCCACATTTGAAATTCCAGGGCGAAAACAGACTGGCATGCGACAGCATGGGGAATTTGAAAGTAGAATCCGGTCTCATAAACAGTAAAGTTTCATTTCTCCAAAATCTCCAGAAGAAAAAGCCAAACCCATAATCAGTAAGTAACCCGGAAGTTAAATCTGGTTTTCTTATGTTTCTCTTTTTTTTTTTTTTTATGTTTCTCTGTTTTTTTGGTTAAACTCTCTTTACATGCAGGGCTTCAATTTAGGACATGCAGCACTGGTTACTGCCTCACTGCCGCTTGAGTGTGCAGCACAGAGAAGACAAGCATTTTGGTCTTCAGAAGTGCAAATAGAGCACACTGTGCCAAAATATAAAGATCCGTGTGTGCACCAGTGGGAGTCTCTGTCCATTGGATTCACAGCTAAGCTGTGGGGAGAAGAGGGAACCGGGATAAGAACCATGCTGCTGCCTCAGCTGTTCCAGGGACAGAGTAAGCCGGGAGCAAGGGCACATGCCTTCTCCAAGGTGCCTTGGGGAAGACTGAGGAGCACAAAAATTCCCAGTCCAATGGATCCCTGTGGCCTAAAATTTACTGCTGCATGCTGATAACAGCAGACAGCACATTCCTCGGCACAATTCTGTCCCTAGGACTCAGGGGCTAATCTCCAGCAGAACTGGTGAGTGCTGGAAGGACTTCTAGTCAGGCACGGTTACTTGGAGGTGAAATGAGGCAGAGCTGAGGCAGAGGTTAGTAAGGTCAAAGCAATAAGGAGGCAAGGAAGATTTCTGACCACCATGCAAGGACAGGACAGATTAGAGGCCATTACATGAAGACAAGTTTTGCTTTAAGATAAGTCATTTCACATCCTCTTGCCTAATGGGCTTGGTTTTTGCAAGGTGTTCCAGCAGCTTTCTTGACTGGGAATATATAAATACAATATAAATCTGGCAAACAGATGGTGCAGAGGACTCCAAATTACCTTCACAACCAGATGCTGCAGCAAAAGTCATGCACTTCATCCGATTCACCCTACATCTCCCACTGATAGCACTGGGAACCTTGCACACAGATCAAATGAGGGATATGGCCTCATGTGACATTGGAGCTGCTGAGAAAGCATCACAGTCCTCAGTTTGAAGGATAGAGTTCCCAGATCTGACCACATGGTATTTGCACTTTTGTTTTTTCTTAAGCCCCAACTCCTGCAGTCATGTGGTTACATATCATAGAATCATAGAATGGTTTAGGTTAGAAAAGACCTCAAAGACCATCTAGTTCCATACCCTCTGCCATGGCAGGGACACCTCCCACTAGACCAGGTTGCTCAAGGACCCATCCAACCTGGTCTTGAATACTTCCAGCGATGGAGCATCCACAACCCCCCTGGACAACAAGATCCAGTCTCTCACTACCCTCTCAGTGAAGAATTTCCTCCTAATATATATCACTATTTCATATATCTTATTTTTTTAACTTACTTCTGGCTACCAGATAAATAGGAAAACACCAGACCTCTAGGTTTCAATAGCAGAAGGCTTATCTGGAGAACAAAACATTCATTGCTTTTTAATTCTATATTTGGGGGGATTTTTTTATTCAGCCAAATATTTTCCAGGCCAGGGCCGTCTTGGGATGGTAGTGAAAAGAGCTGGAGCATCAAGTGGAGAGCGCTAGTGTCTGCTTGGTTGTAGTGCTGCTTTGGGGTTGTCACACTGCAGGTCCATGGCCCCTTGCAGGACACTAATCTTGAGGCAGCGGAGTCCCTAGGCTGTTGCTTTCACTGGGAAATACATTTCAATTAACCTTGCATCTGCATTTTTAGTTCCCGTACTCTGCAGCTTTGTAACAGAAAAACAAAGCTTCTTTCTTTTTTTGTGGGAAAAGATGCTAAGAGACTAGCAGTTCAGCAGGGGACATCTGGTCCTTCATTTTCCAGTGACTCAGGCTAGGAACTAGTTTTTGCCTGTGAAATGGGATAAGAGCAAGATGCTGGGATAAGCATGCACTGCTGTTGAGACAAATGACAGCTGTCAGAAGGCTTTTGAGTTTTTACTCCTTTGAGAAGAGTAAGGAGACTTTTTGCACCTTATACATGGTTTACATTAAACCCAGGTGCTGAAGTAATTCTGTGCACATATTGAATTTTTCCTATATGTGCCTGAAGACCAGAAAGCAGTTTTTTTCAGAAAGAAAAGTAAGATTCTGAAGCAGAATTTGAAGATAAGAATGTGTGTCTTGTTTTGCAGACTAGAGGTTTGCAACTCTCCCCGTTTCCAAGCTCCCTAAATTCATGGCCAGTCCCTATAATTACTTCTGCTTTCAACTCCCCCACGGCAGGTGGTTTCCAGCGCAAATACCCTTTTGTGTTTGCTACACACGAGCAGTGCTCTACCAAATTTGTCCAGTCAATGTTTCTTCCAGGAAAACTCTCCCAAGCAGTTAAATGCTATGCTCATCAATTAATGCTCTGGATTTGTTGTTTAAACCTGCATAAAACACAGCATAGAGCAAGTACTTGGAGGAAAGCTCAAAAGCAATACAAGCATGGTTTCTCCAGTTACGTCTGCAGGCTTCCAAAGCAGTGAGGACAAACCATATGCTGCCAGTTTTTCACTAGTGTGCCAAAACATCCCATTGAGCACTGTCTTCTCCCTGGGGTATAGTCTTTACTCTCAGTTTTCCAGGGCTGGAAGACGCCTTCCACATCCAAGACCTCTGGCTGGCTGACATACAACTGACATGCACTCAGATTACCCTAGGATCATCAGGACTCAGACTGAAACAGCTACTTGGAAACAGCTATGGAGGCACTGCCTGGAGAACTCAAATACAAGCGTGTGATGTCCAGCACATAGTATTGCACTTCTTTTTCACTGCTGTGTCCCACTTCATACAGCACAATTCTAAATACCTGATTTATCCTTCTAACAGCAAAGGCAAGTTTGAAGGTGACAATGACAGTGAATGCTCAAATTGCTGGAAACTATGTTTCTGAGCATCTTTTTTAGAAACACTACTCTCAGAGATCTCCAGGTCTCTGCCAAGAGCAAGCAGGGGAGAGCCAGGGAAGGTTTAGTGAGCACATGCTCAAGTCGGCTGCTGTAAGGAGCAAAGACAGATGGATGGCAAGCCAGAGGTGACATACCATCTGCTCCTGCAGGATCTCTGTGTCATCTCCTGTGGGACTTAAGGAAAATGATGACCAGACATAAGTAACCAATGAGGACTCACTGGTTATCCTCCAGCATTATCCGAACTCACAAAAGCTGGAGCAGAGACCAAAGCATTCCACTCAGAAGATGTTCCAGACAGAGCCAAGAAAGGGTGCTAGGACAGCTGCTTAGAGCAGAGCATTCTGTTGCAGAGCTAAGGACTGACCCTGCCCTGACCACTTGTCTTTTTTTACAGGGAATGTAAGGTAGGAATTTTTCAAGCGAGAAATATCTGAGCATTTGTGTCCCCCTCCTCTAAAGGAGCTCAGATATCTTTTCACAAGTCATTGATCAGAGAATTGGCTTGCACCAAGCTCTCAACTCCACAGTCCCCTAACCCCATTCTTTTCAGAGAGGAATTGTCTTTCTGCACTGCATATACAGACAATACCTGGAAACCTCCTCCAGCAACTGCAGAGAGATGCAGACAGCTGTCAGAGAGAGCTGTGGGTGTGCATGAGTGAATCAATGAACGAATGAACTAGTTGTTAGCATTGGTATGAGAACCTCCATGATTTTGAGACTACTAATTAGTGATTGCAAGTGCATTTGCAATGGTAAGTGTTCACTTGCATGACTGCAAAGGGAGACAAGGAAGGAAAGTTAGCTGGAGTAAACCTCTGCCTCTGTCTGCACAGCCCAGGCTGCAATCCTGATCAAGCATAGATGTGCCCACACCATGACAAACTTCCTGTGTCAGGACATGAGCAGTCTTACTGCATTTTAGCCTAGAGTACCGGGCAGAACACAGCAGCACTGGATCAGCTTGTCCATCAGATTTCACAGCCCATGCAGAGCTCCATGCTGTTACAGCTACCACCTCAGTTAGCTTGGCTGAGAAAAAGCCATGTAAACCGTAACCACTGCAGTGTGGAGCCATCCTATATTACAGTATCTCCTCTCATCATTTGGGCTCACTGTCTGCCTTACTCCCTGAATTTCACTCTTTCTTTTGCAGCCCAACTCCACCTGCCTCTTGGAGACTGTAGAAGATGAAGGTCTGAATGTGCCTGGAAAGGCATACTTGAGGGACTGGGGAGTAGGGAACATCTTCTCCCAGGCTCATATCCCTCCTAACCAGTGACTTTTCAAGCAGATGAAAGCTGCTGTCAGGTGCAGGTGGCATAATGCTACATCTCTGCTTCACCTTTTCTGTCCCAGTGCCATTAACACTGGGTGATACAACGAGTTCATTTACAAGTACTAATGAGCATCACCACAAACACTGACAAACTCTTATTTTCTTCAGCTCCCCTGAAATGTCACAAAAATCCTTCAGTTGAAGCAACTTTTCTGAGGGTCTCAGCAAGAGGCACTGGGAACATTCACTGCAAGCTGCAGAGAGAGGTGGGCTGGGAAGAACTGGGGGCATGACTGGCTCTTCAGAGAGCAGCTTACCTGTGGATCCACGTTAGCAGAGTTAATGTCTTGGTGCTCCAGAGGAGTTGTGTACCATATTCAGTGAAAAAGCCGGGAAGTAGGTCAGCAACATAACTGAGAGAAATGGGGAGCTTCAGGGAGAACTTCATGGCTGACGGCTAATTAAAATCTGAGTTCCACTGCTTACTGTTGCAATTATTAGATTTCAGTGTGCAGGGTGAAAAGCAGCAGCAGGGATTGTTTGCTGCAACCATGCCAATTTTTTCTGCTCACGCTGTTTGCGAAGCCAGCTTGTGCAGCACCTTGTGTCCTGCCACCATGGCCTAACCAAATGCCACTGATACACATCCACTGCCCTGATCAGATCCTGATCAGAGCACAGTGCCTGCTGTACATACTTAGTTGTGCTCGTTTTATATGAGTGGCCCTGCTGGGAGAATTGAGTCCCATCAAAGTACCACATATGGCCAGATAAAACCTTATCCATCCTCTGAAGAGTTTTAAATCAAAAGAGGTGAGACACACAATCAGAGTTAGCTACTGGACACAAAAATAAGTTTTTTTTCTAAATTAAAATCTTATTTGGAAATGCCTTTCCTCCCATGTGTAAGCAATAAGCTTTTAAAGTGAGGTCAAAACTAAATAGTATCAATAACAGCCGCAACACTAATAACAAGTAGCTAGTTGGTTGGTTGGTCAGTTAATCACAAAGTGCTTTACAAAGGAGTTTGTGACATCTGTGTCTTACACTCATCTTGAACAGAGAAATTCAGTTTTCCACCTCTGCTGAGGGACATGGCGATGCAAAAATCTTTGGGAAAAAAAAAAAAAGAAAAGAAAAGAAAAGCACAAATGAAATCCAAAGGTAAAATTCTGGCTCTCTGTCTTGCCAGTGGTGACAAAATGTACAGGCACAGCCAGCAAGATGAGAGGAAGAAAGTGTAAGATGGTGAAGGAGCTAGAATAAAGGCTCTGCTTCTCCACAGTTCTTGTAGTACCTGAGGATGTGGGCGTAGAGGGCTATTCAAGGTCACTGGGTACTTGCAAGTACCAGTGTGTGAGTTATTAGCTTTGGTCCTATTTTAAGTTCCTAAAGCCACAGAGTTTTGCCTGCAGGGTGGGACAATGGGTTCATCAGCTCCTTGCTGGAACCACCGAAGGGTGGAGTCGTTCAAGCATGATGAAAGGGGAATTGCCTACAGGAAGGATGATTGGGCCACTCTGAGATGCAGCAAGTCCTTCTGGGCCAGGCTTCCTGCACCTCCCCAACCATGGGGAACCTCCCATGGGGACAAGAGGCTCTGTGAGTTCAGGAGCTGACCTGGACATAGCCAGGTGTAGGGGCAATTCTCGTGAAGGCCCTAGATGACCCATATACCCCTTGCCTGTTACCCCAAGGCCCCCGTTCTCCTCTGTAAACACCATTTTGTGATGGGAGAAGGGAGTGAACCTAAACCCAGAAACCCTTGGGATACTCCTAGTGTCCTGCCAGGGGAGGGGTCAGCGCGAGGCACGGTGACACACACAGCAAGGCACTCCTTGCTCCCTCCCTCCTGCCATCCTGCCCCTCCTTCTCGCCATCTCTCCCCCTCCTCCAGGGTGCAAATGGGGTCGGATTTGCCCTAGCAGGCTGCAGGAAGGCCGGAGAGATGCGACAAGCCACGGCGGGCAGGACTGGGAGCTAACCGGGCAGAGGGAGAGAGGCAGGCCAGGGTGGGCAGGTTCGGGGGCTGTCTTGGCAAGGCTGGGGACAGGCATGGATGGGGACTGTCCTGGGTAAGGTCGGGATCGGGCAAGGCTGGGGTCGGGCAGCGGAGGGATGGGGGCTGCCCCAGGCGGGGCGGGCAGGGCTGCTGGGGGTGGGTCTGCAGCCAGCCCTGCCTTTCAAAGTCCCTCGCTCCGAGGAGGAAATCGGGAAATATTTCCAGCAGGAGGAGAAGGAAGAGGGTTGAAGCCGCCACCGCGGGGGAGGGACGGCGGGTTTCTCCCTGCCCGCGCCGCGGAGGGATGCGGAGGGAGGGGAAGCTGCCTGCGGGGCGAGCCGGCTGAGCGCATCTCCAGGGCGCTGTGTGTGTGTGCGCGCGCCCCCTCCCTCCCTCCCTTCTTTCATCCCTTCATCCCTCCCTCCCTTCTCCCTCCCGCTGCCGCGCCGCGCCGCAGCCGCGCATCGGGGCTCCGCCACCCGCCCCGCCGCGATGCCCCGCCGCTGCTGAGCCGGCCCCGGCGGCGCCCGCTCCCGCTCTCCACCAGGTAGGACCGCGACGGACCAGCCCCCGCCCCGGCCCGGCCGAACCCTGCCCTGCCCAGCGCGGCGAGTCCTCCGCTGCCCCGACAGGGGTTCCTACACCGGGGTCCCTGGTGCCGAGGGATGATGGGGGAGGCGGGATAGGGGGCCTGGAGCCGTGTGGGAGATGATGGGGAGGCGGAGGTAGGATGGTCCCCCGGGAATGCTTTTTGCTACCCAGCCACGGCACCTTCAGACAGGCGATGAGGCTCGCCCCCCTCCCCCGCCGGCCAATCGCGATATGTCGCGACGGAGGCGCGGCTGCGGCGGGAGGTCGCCTCCCCCCTACCCCAAGGGCCAGGCGTTGCCGGGCAGGTGGGGCCGAGGAGGGGGCTGGAGCAAACTGCCTCTCCCGGGGGCTTAGGGGCATCTTCCCCCTTGCGCGGCGGCAAGGGCGCGGTGCCTCCGCCCGGCAAGGGTGTTCGTGCCTCCCAGCAAGGCTGCATTTCCTCCAGCCCCGGGGATTTCTGCCTTGAAACGGTTTCCGAGGTGAGTGGTAGGAGGCACCTGCCGCCACAATGAAATTCCCATTTTCGTCTTGATCAGCGTGTGCTATTAAGGGCTGGCATTAAGCAGCGCTTATCACGTAGGCTTTGTCTAGGTGGAAGCATGGCTGGGGCTCTTCCGTCATCTCGAGTTTAATTCTTTAATCATAGCTTTGTTGCTTCCCTCCCTGCCGAGCCATGCTAAGCAACCCCACACTCAGCTCTGACTCCAGGGTGCAAACAAACAGACAAAATGTTGTAGAAATGCAGCAAGCACTAGAGAGAACTGGAATCTGAAAATGAAAGCTGTAGTAAAACCACAAGGTCACAGGCATGTGCGTGCAAGTGTTTTATTTCAGGGCTCCTCTTTGCTTGTGCTTAGCAGGAAGCTGTTCCTCCAGTCCCAAATGTTGGAAATCTGTGAGTCAGCCAGTGAAAATGGGGGCTGAGAGAGGCTGGGGTTCTCACTGCACTCTCCAGACACCTGTCTAGGCATTCATGTGCTTTTTCTCACCACCACAAAGAGAAGAGGTGTACTTTTATTTAGAAAAGGGAAACTAGGACTCTTGCACATTGGTGTGATGGTGGTGACCAAGGAAAAAAGGGCTATGCTGTATGGCTTTGGCTGGGGTGGTGAACGTCACCAAAGAAAGGCTTTTGTGTTCCTTTGGGTGCATTTGATTAAATGTTTCTTTCTCCCTTTTCCACTCAGATTGGTTCTTCAATAGCAGCTTCACCCCTTTTCCAGCAGAGGCATTTAGCCCAAATAGGGGAATAATCTAGCATTTTCAGAGACATAACTTACAAGCCAAGGCATGAACTCGCACTACTGTCTCTCCAGGCAAGTGGATGACTCCTCTTATAACCCACCAGCTCTGTTTTTCTGGAGGCATAAACAACTCCTAAGCCAGTGCTGTGGAGCCACGTTGGTCAAAGCTTCCTCTGTACCAGGATTTGTGCTCAAGATATTTGAGGAGATTTGATGTACTTTTTATGCCTAGTTGGTGAATGCCAACACCTAGTAACACAGTTTTAAGCTGGTGAAACTGCTTGCTTTTCTCTCCTTCACTTTCACTAAGCTTTTTGTGATCTTTTGGCTGTGAATTGCTCCTAAGACTTGAACATTCACTGTCCTGGAGCTGCCCAGGCTTCACCTAGTTTGCTCTCCTGGCACTGCTGTACACAGCACAGCATGAACTTGACTCATGTCCTTGCTCTTGGGAGTCTACACAACACCTCTGCCTGTTTCCCTGCTCAGGACTGTCAGAGCTGCAATTTTCTGGCATTCTCTAGGGTAGAATTTGGTTTTCTGCTGTGTTTTCAGGGGGTATACAGTCCCACCGGCTTACCAGGGAAAAACCACTGTTATTCAGCGTCATAATGAAATTCACAAGCTATAATAAAGTCCAGTGTCTCCCAAGGCGTGAGCATCACTGGACAACCAACTAACCAACCAACAGGTTGGTCATAGAAAACACAAATGTCGCGCAATACTGTCTGTCCTTGTAATCGGTACAGTGAACAACCTGGAGCTCTGTTCAAGTTCAGGGTGCTGTGATCTGCATGTGCTTCCAGCTCATGGACATTGGTGCCCACAGCTGTGCAAATCCTGCTTGCACCTGGATCTGCTGCAGGGTGCTGAGGCATCGGGGCTCAGGTATCCAATATGGGCTGAGCTCACTAATCAGTCTTTTCCTTGCCAAGGGTGTGAGTGGTATGTCTCCAGCTATTTTTAGGAATCCTGTCCTGTTCAGGAGCTTGGTCCTCTGTTATCTCTAGCCCTCTGGTGATTTTAGCTGAAGCTGGGAGGGAGGGAGTGATGTGAACAGACAGACATGGAAACTGTGATTTCATATGCCTGGCTTCTTAAGGAAACCTGGCTACAAATAGAAGTGAGATTTGCTGATGCAAAGAGCTCCTGGGGAGACAGAGAAGGTGGGGGAGACTGGGGAGGAGGGAGGGGTGGTTATCCTTGTTTTTGAGGTCCAGCACACACTTGGGCTTAGACTCCCCTCAGATCTGGTGATCTAAAACCTGGGAAACTGCTCTTCATTAGCGTTCAGCTCCCTCTAGAGTCATCAGTGCAAGAGCTGTACCTCTGGACAGTGACTCTCCTGGGAGGTGCTACTACTCCAGCCCAAACTAACCTGCCCAGCTCCCGTGTTCAAATCGCCCAGGTCCACAAACTGCATTTGCCTCAGCCTTCCTCCATACCCTTTACCAGGGATATCTCCCACCTCTTAGTCCATGGATGGACACCGGGAGCTGTGGATTGCTTTGCTCCCCTGAAGCTTTCTGCTCCTTCCTCCTGCAGGGCCCAGGATAGCATCCCACTGCACAGGGGACCCACACACAGCTACAAACTCAGTACAAAAAATAGGCCTGGAGGGAAAAGTAGACACAGGCAAACAGAGAGGAAAGCAACAGGCCTGCTAATTCCTCTCTCCTATCCCCTATGGGGCATCTCTAGGCAGATGCTTCCTCCCCAGGCTACCCTCAGGCTTATTAGCAACTTTACTCTCCCAGCATTCATGGGAGGTGCTCTTCCCGTTTTACAGAGGGAGACAGAGAGCACAGGGAGGTGAAGGGCTGCCCTGAGATTGCAGAGGGAGTCTGTTGGCAACGCAGCCTCAAAGCTGGTTTGTGGAGACCAGGCAGATAGCACTGCGCTTAAGTCAGCGATGGAGATCCACAGGCAGAGGAAGGCATTAACAGCCCAGGAGGAATAATAGGTAAGAGCCTGATGCTGCTTGATAAAGAGGAGACCAGAAGCAGGTGGTAAGGGCAGGGAAATGGTCTGGAGACAGCAGTGAGTAAGAAAGGAGGTGTAAAAAGCAGTATAACACCAAAAGAAAGGTAGTGTTTCTCCCTTGGTTCTCATTTCCTGGCATTTTCCTTGCTGAGATCTTGAATCATAAGGGAAAGGGACAACTTGCTGCTTGGTCTCCATGTTAAAAAACAAGGCTGGAATCTCCCAGACAAACACTTCTAAGGTCAGTCTCTACAAGCTGCCCCCAAATTCATACAATCTGGCTGAAATTTTATATCAGGGATGTTTTATTTTCTGTTTATCTGTTTATTTTGGAAAGTTGCTGGGGAGATTGTGGGAGGAGATTGGATACTTCAATCAAGAGATAGAACACTGGGAAAAATCAGTTGCAAACTGATAATTGTTCTAATTTTTTTAATGTCCTTTGCAGAAAACAGGGTGGCCTGATGTGTATTTTACTTGACTGGCTTCATGGAGAACTTGTTCCTCTGACTATATTTGGAAAGGTTTTGATGGTTTTTTGTACTGATGCAATTGGGATGCTGATGGCCTGGAAATCATTTTCCTGATGTGGAGATCTGGAGGGCCATGGGCAGGGGATGCCACTAGGCTGTGCCTGTTTTGGAGTGGCAGAGCTGGGTGGAAGAAGGAAGGAGCGGGGCAGAGCTAGAGCAGGGCTGTGAGCCAAGGATTTTCCAAGGTGTGTTTAAAGTGCCATCACACTGTGCAGCCCTGAGTGGCAATATGGTATTTGGACACGGCAGCTTTCCTCCACAGATCTGGATGTACAGCCAGCATGGCAATAGGGTCCTTCTGCTTTGATGGGTAAAAATCACAGCTGGTAGGAGCTAGTTTTTACCAAAGTTGTGTCACGGGTCAGCATAAAGATCAGAAGTGAAGCCAGCAGAGCATGTGGCTGCCTAGACAATTCTCTAAGTGCCCTGTACCTCAAAGGGCTCTTGGCATCTGTTTTGTGTCCCTCAGCTGTAGGAAGCTGGACCTAGGCTCTTGGCTGATTTACTGATTGATGGTCAGATACCAGATAATTTGTTTGGGATTTTGTTTTTTTTCCCCCTCTACAGTCATGTCTTTTTCCAGTACAAGGTTTGCTTGAGCTGCCCTGCTGTGAAGCAGCTTGATGCTTTCAATGAGGCACAGGTGCACAGGCTTCAGCATGGCCAGGGTCAGCAGGAAAGGACAGGTTCATTAGCCTTCTGGAGATAGGACAAGTGGGTATGAGCCCCACCCATGGAGGTGAGGTGAGGTGTGGTGTGCAGCACTTTCCCCAGGGAAGGCTGGATATTACTCGCAGTAGACTCTTAAGTGCTGCTCTACTGCAAGAGAAAATGGGAAATGGGTGCTGTGACTTGGAAACTTCAGATCTGACCTTAGGGTAGGAGCACAGGGTGCATAACTTGAAATAGAAATTTTTGCTGGAGGCGAGGGGACATTTGTTGGCTAGGAGAGCCTATCCTCTCATGTGGGGTGTTTTGGGAGGTTGCTGTCTTTTTCCCAGGGACCCTGGCAGGGGAGCAAGTAGCTTGCTTGCTTTGAGGCTCAGCTTCTCTAGCTTGCTACTAAGCTGTGCCTTGCAGTAGTTCCTAGCTGCTGCTTTGTAAAGTTTTTGGACCCTCTGGCTGAAGAGACACCATCTTTCTCCTTCCCCTAACACCAGCAACAGGGGCTTTGAGCTGCCCTTCCTGTCTTCTTGCAGCAGTGCAGGAAAAGCTCCTCTCTGCCTAGCTCTGACTATGGGATGGGGAAGGGCTGGCTGGGAGTCCCCATGGTGTTGCAACTTGCTCTTGGACATGTCCTCACAGCATGTTGAAAAGCAGCCACTCATGGGAAGAGCAAACTTGCTATTGCTCCCCAGAAAGTGACCAGTCACCCTGTGGGGAGTGGGTGCTGCTCCCATCTCCTGTACACCAGTAACATGGCAGTGGGACTTCCTCACCCATACAAGCTTGTGGTAAATTCACTGTAATTATATTTACTACGAAGTTGATGTCACAGTGGAGTAGGCACCATCAAGTAGTGTTGGTGGTGGCTGTAATGATGTGAACACTGCTGTTGCAGTTGCTTTGTACAGGTTTTCTGCCGAATGCTGGGAAAAATATTTCCCATGGAAAGTCTCTCTCTCTTTTTGTGGCCACTCATTCCTTATGAGCCCAGGCCGTTTCCTTCCTTGCCCAATCTTTCTTCTCTAATGAAACTGTCTGGGCTATCAGTGTTTTTTCAGTACTCTGAAAAATAGTAGTGCTGCCAGCTTGTTGCAGATGGTCATAAACCTGTATGTGATACAAAGTTATAGGAAAATAATGGGAAAGGTCTTACAGTGGATATTTCAAGAGCAAAGTGCTTAAATGGAGATGGGACTTTTGGAAGGCTGCTGCAGAGGAAAATCTGTGCTTTTTTGAAACGCAGAGCAGCTTTCAGACTCACTTTGCATGCAGCAACCAGCCAGTCTGAAGGAACATTGCTGCCAGGGAAAGGTCAGAGCCAAGACTAAAAGGCTGTTTTTTCCCCATCTGGCAGGTCCTAAGCTGGGGAGCTAGAGCACAACCTGGCAGCAGGAGCTCTCTCCTACCGATTTGTAAAACATAGAGCTCCCATGTCCAGCAGAGAGACAAATCTCTGCAACCTTCCTAGCTCTGCTGCGGGCAACAACTGTCCTCCTCGTGTTTCACGACACCAAGGGTTGGAAAAAAGGCTGGACCAACATCTCTTAGCTGGGAGCTGCATCTAAACTGAGCTTGCCTCAAAGGGACCATGCAGCCTCTTGCAGGCTTTCCTCTGTGACTGTGCAAAATGAACTGCTAGTTCCCTGGGGAAGCTTGTCTGCAAAGGGAAAGGGCACAGCTGTGACTTCAGGAAAGCTCAAGCTGAGTTCTTGCTTTCCTGCTTAGCTCCAGCTCTACCTGCAAGCTCTCAGGGAGCTGGTTCCAGGGAGCCCCAGGACAGCTCTGCTCCCTCTGTGGTAAATCCAGATCTGGGTGCTGCCCCTGGGCATGGGGTAGTGTTTGTGGGCAGGGTTGTGCTGGCCTGGGGTGGTGGTTTGGGACTCTTCACCACACACATATAGCCAGCACCAAGCCTGAGGACAGCTTGTGCCCCTGCTCAGTGCTGCCATGATAAATCTGACCTAAGAGGTGTTGGGGAATGATGCTGAGGCCACAAGCAGTGAGGCAGGCAAGGTTTGCCAAGGCTGCTAACGCGTTTGCTTTTATTGTTGATGGCCAGGATGGGAAATGCAATTGAGACACCTTAATGAAAAGCTAACAAAGTTGGGTTTGGAGAGAGGGCTGATGCTCTGGTAGCTTTGCTTCTTGTTAGAGAATAATATAAATGGTTTGTCTGGGAATATTCCTACTGCTGCGCCTACAGCAGTGTGCTGACCATGGGCTGAGACCCTATGCAAATGCCGAGTAAGAGGGTCTCTAGGGACTAAGCTGTTTATTTTGGGTTGTACAAATAAAGAAATGCTGCTAATTTTATAGAAGTGACTTCTCAGAGATATTTTGAGTGTCAGGCTCTGATTGTGTGTTACCAGCATGTTTTGGCCAAGCATTTTCTAGCCCTCCATAATTCTTGAGTCTGGTGTTAATAACACTCATTGTGAATTGGTTCAAATAGGAAATCTGGTGAAGGTATGTGAATCTTGCTTGATGGTCACACCACAAAATGCTGGAGGAAGTCCAACATATAGTTGGGGAATGCTCCTGTTGCTCAAAGAAGAGTCTTGGCATACTGCCAAGACTGGTGGGTTTTTCTTCCAAAGTTCCAGCCTCTCCTCACCCATCTGAACTCCCCAGAAAAGTTCTATGCTTCTTATCTCCTGCCATCTGAGGGGGAAAATTTTGTTCATACACAAAGAGCTGTATAGGAAAGCCAGAAAGATGGATTGCTCAGATGCAAGCCTCTAGGCCTTTTCTCCTCATTAATGTAATATGGGAGTTGATTTAAAAAAAAAAAAAGGCAACAAACCAAACAGAACAAAACCAAAAAACCCCCAACCAACCAAAAAAATGAAATACCCCAAAACCCCCAAACAAAATTAAATAAAACCCAAACAACAAACCAAAACCAATTTATTTTAGAAGGTTTAAAAGGGAAGAACATGGCAAATAAAGTTCAAGTGACTTATGAAATCTGATTTAGTGGGTGTCTTTTTTCTGGCTGAGACTTACAGTGTTTAAATCCTCTTAAGACTGTAGAGTTGGTCCAAAGTTTGATGAGACTCTACTATTCTTTACGACCTAAATCAGTGACCCAAAGTGTAATATTTTCTCTAGAACCATCTGCTTCCTCTTCTTGCCAAGGGGATTTCACAATGCCTGGTTGCTCTGAATAATTGTACATGTGCAAGGATATGATTTGTCACAGGGAGAAAATTAACAGAACAAGGGCAGGTGGATGGTCTTGAGTTTTCTGTTGAAATTATAACCTTTTAGAAAGGGAGTGTGAGAACCATGCAGCTGAGTAGTATTTTATGCCCACATTAATTTTTTTTTTTTTTAAACCTTCATATTTTAAAAACACTTCAAAACTACACTTAGGAGCTATCTTGGATAAACAGAGTAGATACCAAGATACCAGAGTAGATATCAAGTCAGCCTGTGTTTTGACAGCCCCCTTATCAAATGTCACCAAGACTTGATTTGGACCAGTGTGAAACACAGGAGTACAGATGTTGGGTGACTAATTCATGCTTTGGCTAAACTTCAGTGACCATGAATACACATCTGTTTCAAATCAGCTCTCTGCCAAATGGCCTGCAACGAGGTGCTCTTCTTTGTTTTCAGCAGTGGCTACAGCTTGCGTCCAGGAAGCAGAAAGTACCCAGGGACCCTGTGATCAGGGCTGTAACAATGTTCTGTGATCAGAACTGTGACAATGTTCAGGGCTTCTGACTCCAGCGGCAAAAGCTTTTTGTAGCATTAGCAGGATTTCCAGTGCAAACTCCCTTCTTTTAGATTTATATTCATACAGGAAACTTGGGGTTTTTTGTTGTTCATCTTATCTATTCTTATTGCCCAGCTCTCTGACTTGCTCATTTCCCGGTCTGTGTATCTTTTTATTTTCTTAACTAGAAAACTGGGAGGAGTGGTGGCAGGGGAGAGACAGACCAATAGCTCCTGGTGAATAAATGTAATTTATATAGAGCTGTCTTCATAAATCCTCAGTGTTATTATTCCAGCCCAATAATCCTACTACATCATCCTTAAATAAAAACAAATGGAGAAGTCTTTGATCCATAACTACGTCTCTTTGTAGAGTAGGTCCTGTAACGTGGGGACAGGATGGTACTCATTGCTTCCTCCAGCCAGTTCTTCACTTGCATGCAGCCCTGCTCCTGTGTAATATAATCCTGCCCAACTGAGGAGGGGTGATTTGTGTCATGGGGGAAAGGAGATAGGTGGTGGTGACCAGGTGCTTTTCTTCAAGGAGGCATTGATGTGTCCCTGTTTAGGAGAGTAAATGCTTCTCCCCAGGAACACCTGTATGGCTGTACTTCTGCAGCCAGCAATACAGCGTGTGTAGTCTTCTGTGTGGATGGGGAGCCAGATCACTTCCCACCTGTGCTGTGAAACAAGCCCTTTTAGGAGGAAGAGGGAAGGTGTGCTTGGCCATCCTGCCTGGGTCACACTTGCTATGATTGGGCCCAGGTGACAGCTGCAATGCTGTAACTGGATGCAGCCTTGAGTGTGGCTAGGTTGGTCTGTGTCTCTCGGCACATGCAGCTGTCAGACCTGCTGGTGTTTGCTGAAGACCAGGCAGATGGCAAATGGTAGGGTGATACATGCCAGGTGTTGCAGGGGCTGGACTATGGGAGGCATTGACTGGATCTCTTGCTTGTGTCCCATCTCTTATATAGGCCTGGGAATACCATTTTTCTCCTAGAATCTTAGAATTTTTAAACCTTGCATGGCTGGGCTCTTGGTTTGTTTGCTTAAATTTCTGAGACATGGGGTTTTTATGAGCAAAACCAGTTCAGCCTTTTGTATTGTCCAGCAAGGTAAAGGTGTTGATATACTCATTTTCCTCTCTTCGTAGAAACATTTTTAAGTATTGTGTGATTAAATTAACTTGAAAAGAAGCACAGTATGGCAAAGGCTCTCCTTGAGGAGAAAATATAGCTTTAATAACTAGGAATCTAGCTTTTATTAGCTAGTAAAATTGAGAAAGTAACACTGAGCATGCTTGGTTTTTTGCACTAAGCATCTCTATGTACTTAAAGACATCTGCTGTGTCTGTTTATGCACTGTTAACTAACTGCAAACCTCTTTAACAGCTCCTCTACAGTGCTGGAAAATCCTGAGGCAGGACAAGGGCAAGTTCTGCTGTCATGCCCGATGACTGATGTTGTAAATGTAGTGAGAAAGGCTCTTGAAGGGGAAGTCATCAAAGCTGACCTAGTGGGAAAAGAGTGCAGGGACAGGTTTCCCCTTGAAGCATGCCAAGAGAGCCAGGCTTGGATGCATATGGAGCTCTTTCCAGTTTGGGGAAGGTGCAAAGTGATGCACTGTGGAAGGAATGGCTCCAAAATTATTAATTAAAGACTGCCCTTCTGGTGCACCTTATGACCAAGTTACTGTTAAGAATAAAGTTTTGCCAGGGCTTGAGCTCCCTTTGTGCAGATTTCTGATGTGGAGTAGATGCTTGGGAGGACTATGAGCAAGAAAAGGCTGCAAAGTATGTAGTTTGCAGTGATTAAAAATTACAAGTATAAAATAATTTTTAAAATATTTATAAAATACTTTCAAACTATGGGAAGATAGTAGATTTCTTTGTCCTCTCCTGCACTTACCCTGGACTTCAGTGAGTGAGTGCACTGTAATTTTCAAATGGGAAACACTTCTGTCAGCTGAGAAGCAGAATGATGAACTTTAATTAGATGAGAAACAAGAAAATACGATTGAAGAAATAGGCTTTCAGCTAAGAGAAAGAAAGTGACATTAAACATCATAGTAGCTAAAGGGGATAAATGCTAGCCCAGTAGTAGCATCTGAATCTGTCCTTGTTCAGATAACTGGACTAAATGATTTGTACATGGAAAACTGCGGTAATCGTAACACAAATGGGCTCATGACTTGGGTCTTCTCGAATAACAGGATAACTTGATTATATATTTGGGAACAATGAGAAATAAACAGTGTGTAGAGGAAAATATGTTATCTCTGGTCATCTCACTTAATTCATCTGGCCTTTTGTCTGCAGGTTGAGGACATTTAGGACCTGTTTGGTGGAAGCAGCCATGTCGCAAGCAACTCACCCACCCACCTTCCCAGTAAGCTTCCAACTCCTGATTGTTGTGCTGGTGTTCCTCTTCCATGCAGACAGCATACATGCAGAAGCTCCCAGTGAATTGCCTGTAAATGACACTGAGGAGTGCACTGGCTCATACATCTGCAAAAAGGGTGTGATTTTACCAATATGGGAACCTCAAGACCCTTCATTTGGTGACAAAATTGCTCGGGCAACAGTGTATTTTGTAGCAATGGTGTACATGTTCCTGGGAGTATCTATCATAGCTGACCGCTTCATGTCCTCCATTGAAGTCATTACATCCCAAGAGCGGGAAATAACCATCAAGAAGCCCAACGGCGAGACCAGCAAAACCACAGTGAGGATCTGGAATGAAACAGTGTCAAACCTCACCCTGATGGCCTTGGGTTCATCTGCCCCGGAGATCCTCTTGTCTGTTATCGAAGTGTGTGGCCATGGCTTCACAGCAGGGGACCTGGGGCCAAGCACAATTGTGGGGAGTGCTGCATTTAACATGTTTGTCATCATTGCGATCTGTGTTTATGTTGTTCCAGATGGAGAGATAAGAAAGATCAAGCACTTGCGAGTTTTTTTTGTTACAGCGGCCTGGAGCATCTTTGCCTACACTTGGCTTTACATTATTTTATCTGTGTCTTCTCCTGGGATTGTGGAGGTTTGGGAAGGCTTGCTCACCTTCTTCTTCTTCCCCATTTGTGTGGTGTTTGCCTGGATAGCTGACAGGAGGCTTTTATTTTACAAGTATGTCTACAAGAAATACCGAGCTGGCAAGCAGAGAGGCATGATAATTGAGCATGAGGGTGACCGGCCCTCCTCCAAAGCTGATATTGAGATGGATGGAAAGGTTGCTAATTCTCACGTGGACAACTTTTTGGATGGGACACTGGTGTTGGAGGTGGATGAGAAAGACCAGGATGATGAGGAAGCCAGAAGGGAAATGGCTCGGATCCTGAAGGAGCTGAAACAAAAGCACCCTGACAAGGAAATTGAACAGCTTATAGAGTTGGCCAATTACCAGGTTCTGAGCCAGCAGCAGAAGAGCAGGGCCTTTTATCGCATTCAGGCCACTCGGCTCATGACGGGAGCTGGCAACATCTTGAAGAGACATGCTGCAGACCAGGCCCGCAAAGCTGTCAGCATGCATGAGGTCAACAGTGAGGTGGCAGAAAATGATCCCATCAGCAAACTCTACTTTGAGCAGGGTACCTACCAGTGTCTGGAGAACTGTGGCACTGTTGCCCTGACCATCATTCGCCGGGGAGGTGACTTGACCAACACGGTGTATGTTGATTTCCGGACAGAGGATGGGACGGCCAATGCTGGCTCTGACTATGAGTTCACTGAAGGGACAGTGGTTTTCAAGCCTGGAGAGACGCAGAAGGAAATCCGTGTTGGCATAATCGATGATGACATATTTGAGGAGGATGAGAACTTCCTGGTCCATCTCAGCAACGTCCGTGTGAGCACTGAGGCCTCAGATGATGGCATTCCTGAGGCCAGCCGTGTCTCAACACTTGCCTGCCTAGGATCGCCATCTACTGCCACTGTCACTATCTTTGATGATGACCATGCTGGCATCTTCACCTTTGAGGAGTCGGTAACACATGTCAGTGAAAGTGTTGGGACCATGGAAGTGAAAGTGTTGCGAACCTCTGGTGCACGAGGAAATGTTATTGTGCCCTACAAAACCATTGAAGGCTCAGCTAAAGGTGGAGGAGAGGACTTCGAAGATACCTGTGGAGAACTGGAGTTCCAGAATGATGAGATAGTGTAAGTGAAGGTTTTATTGGTTCCTTGCAGACTCTGGTTCTCCTGAAATGAAATGCACATGGCTTCCAGTGCTGCACTGGAGCTGTTTGGGTGCCAGAGTGTTGCAATAAGCCATGAATGGTCTTACGTGCTTTGGGGAGCCTGAAGTGCTGCATTCTTGCCTTGCTAACAGACCAGAAACTGATGCCTGCTCAGGGGTACTCTACCCTTCCAGCAGTAGGGAGGCAGGACTGGTTTGTGAGGTCAGCCTCCCACACCCTACCCAGGCACTGAGCAGATCTCTATAGCCTTGGCTCTAGAGCAGAGCAGACAACAAAACCAAGCTGGATTTTACTGAACAGTCACAAGGACTTGTCTTGTGAAGGGCCTAAACTTGAGTGTATGAATTGTGGCACCTACCTCCCCTTGCCTGTTGATGGTCAGGTCATCCAGGATTGGGCCACAGGCAGATGCTCTGTTCAGGGCTTTAGTGAAGGTCACTTCGCCGCCTTCTCTTCTAAAGGTCACAGGCCTGGGTCATTGTCCAAAACATGTTCTGAAAAAGCACTGTCACGCAGGGAAGCTTTATGGTTAGGATGCAACTGAAGCAACATTTGGCTACTTGAAAGTAAAAAAAGAGGCTGAAAGCTATTGAAGGTTACTGCTGAGTGTTGCTAGAGGGATGGTGGAAAAATTGTTAGCCTTGTTTATTACACTATGTGGAGAATATAAATTAGCCCAGTAAATCATGGTGGAAAACATCTATCCTTGGGTATGTCATGAAAAGTTTTCCTTGCCCAAGTGGGGCTCTGGGAGGAGCAAGGGTTGGGAGTTGTGTTGTTCCAGCCTCAGGCTCTTCCTATGGTAAACTCTGTCTTGTAGATCAGTCCCTGCCAACAGTAGAGTCTGTAGCGCAAAACTGCAGTGTGAAACTTGGAGCAGTCACTGATAAAGGGCACTGCTGTGTCAAGGGAGAGCTAAACATTGGCTTGGGTGTTGCATTTCATACAGCTAGTCTCTTAGGAGATGAGACTGACCTGTGATGCATGCCAAAAGTGGGCCTTATGTTCTGTCTGCTCTGTGTACACAGGGAGAATGAAGCAAATAGGAGAATCATTACACTTCTTGAAACAGGGGGAAAGAAAAAAGTGATTTATTGTTCTAAGGCAGAGTATTAGTCTTGTTGACTTCTGAGGAAAAACTGAGCAAGAACTTCACAGCTTCAGCAATCTGGAGGCCAAAACATGCATATTGCTCACACAAATGTTGAGAGCGCATGATACGCCATTGTTCCTGGCTCTCGAATAATAACTGTGGTAGAGAGGAATACAGGTTTGTTTTTTTCTTTCATTCATTTTGTAAGAAGCAGGGAGTTGGTCTGCAGAGATGACATGAACTAGGCTATAAGGATATCCCCTGAAGGCTCTTTAGTTTTTAACCAGGTCACTCAGCACTAGCAAAAGTGGGCTACTGGCAAGAAGACATTGACATTTGATCTCTGTTCCCCTGGAATGTGACATGTTTACGTGGCCAGTCAAACACATTGCTGCAGGCTCTGCAGCTGCACTCAGAGGGGCTTGAGCTTCCCACTTGTCTTGGATCCATCACTCTGGCCAGGATTTCTGTGCTGTTCTTCATCAAAAACAGGTAGTGACACTGTGTCTGTGATGTGGGGTTTTGCAGCAGGATGGTGATGCCTTCTCCCCAGCATTGCTCTGGGGCCCTCTGTGCTGTGCCTTCTACCTTTGCTGGTGGCCTTTCCTCCACTAAGCTGTTCACTGCTGACATTTGCGAACAGCTGAGTAACTAAGAGGTATGCTGGAAATGAGCTGATCACATCTTGTCAGAACTTCTGCCTGGCCTCCTCATGGTGCCAAGCCTTTTCCTACTGGCTGTCAGCATGTACACAGGAAGCAAGAAACCAGGAAAACAGCTTTCTTACAAACCAGAGTGTGTTTTTTCTGTGCAGATGCCAAGGGCATTGCTATCATATCTCTATTGCCTTTAAACTGTCTCTCCCTGGAATTGCAGGGAGGAACAGTACATGCGAAGCACCACTTTAGGAGTTCACAGCCTGGTACAGATGAGGGCTTATGGAACGGGATGGGAGGAGGTGGCAATTGTAGAGACATACGTTGACTAAATGGCTTGCTCCATTCAGGTGCAAAAGAATATGCACATATTTTATTTTTCTGGGAGAAGGACGAAACTAATTCATGGGCCTGAAAGGGAGTAGGTATTAATCTAAAATTTAGCTGCTACAGTCCATGTTAGGTGTTGGATGGTACAAGCTGACTTGAAGAAGATTTCCTGCAGGTCTGTGTTTGCCCAGGTACAAGCTTAGGACAGCCCTGCAGCACAAAGGCAGTGTGGTCCTGAAGCTGAGGTGCTGCTTACAAGAATCCTCCCTTGGAAGGATTTGCTCTAATAGGACTAAAGAAGATATGCTAGCACAATGTGTGGATTATATAGCTAAAGCCTGTTTGCTATGTCATCGCTTGCTAGTGCTGTGCTTCAGCTACATCAGAGTTAATGGTGGAATTCCCTAGCACATTCGATTCAATAAAGTTCTAAAACTTCAGGTTTCCCCATGCTCTGATGGCCAAGAGATGGCTTTGCTGCCCTTTCTAAAGGTCTTTTTTGCTTCTTCAGCTCTGCCATTATAGGCTATATCAATCAATTTGATAGACTCGAATAAGGTATGTTTTTCTGGGGTACTAACAACAAAGGTACGGCAACACAGGGGGACATAAGAATGAAAGAAAATTGTGTACAAGCCTCTATTATTAGAGAGCCGGTTTGCTGGTAAGTCTCAGTAAAATTAGAAAGCACTAGGAGGGCCCTGATCTTCTGGAGACCTTCCTCCATTTCCTAAAAGACCAATTATGTAACATTTATTTGCAGCATCCAGAGAGACTTTCCCATTTTGCAATTTGTTGATGTCCCCTTTTCCAGAGCACACAAAATAGCTGTGTAACTGCCGAAGCCACACCACTCCTGTGCATTTAAAAAAGGTCTCATTTTGATGCTAACAAAAAGATGTATAATGGAGATGTTGCTTCTCCTATGGAACTTTTTATCCCAGCACTTCCTGGTAGCCTCTCAAAGTGATGCTTTTCTGCTCCTTGCTTCTGAAGCACAGCTTGTGTATTCAATGACTGTATGTTGCCAAGTGAAAGAAACAGCATTTAAATGTGTTTTTGTAAAGGGGTTAGCAGAGTTTGCACAATAGAGTGTTCCAAGCTGCATGGGAAGCTAAAGATGTGTGACTTGGGTCTCAGCAAGGTCAGCCTCAGTGATGCTGCTACCTGGGGCTCTGAGACATTGGTGTAGGACAGGGTACTATGACTTAATGTGTCAGAGAGAGCCTTCCCTTTGGAGCCATGCTCAGCAAGGTGACTCCAGCCTTGTTTTGCATCTCCATTAATGATTATAGCTTTCTTCATGAGAATGTGGAGATGTGTAGTTGCAGACTCTTCCTGCCCACCCGTCTACCACAGCTATTGTGATCATAGAAGAGATCACTGGTTCATCTAGTCAGTGTATTTTTATCTCTTGACTGAATACAAAATAATTAAAAAGTCCAGCCTCCTATCTTAGAGAAGGAAGCCATCCTTCCCCCAGCTGATGGAATCCCTTCTCCTTGCTGTCTCAAAATATCAGGAGGGGTACCTCTTCCAGATGTGACTACAAAGCTATATAAAAACTATGTGTTCTTTCATGTTCAGAAAGTAGTTTTTCTAGAGATAACATTGCATCTAGAGATCTATTACAATCCGCGTTCCAGCTATCTGCACAGTCACCCTCCAGACAGGAAGCTTTTACTGTATTAGTAAGTCAGTGAGGAAGATGGTAAACACATTTATATGGATAACTGATTAAACTGGTATTTCACCTATGCAGTTACACATGTAAATGCATGGGGAATCTTATGTCAATAAATCTTGCTGTTCATAATATATAGTTTAGCCATTTTTATGAAAGATATCTGCTGCAGGTTTAGGATTTGACACTCAAGGCCCATTGAATTTTACTTGTCTAAGCCAGCTTTGACATTTCTCTGGAAGCATAAATCTAGGAGCCAAATGCTAACAGTGACACAGTTAAGTTATCTGATATTTTAGAGAAAGTGTCCCCAGAGACCACATAGCCTCCCTCCCCCAGGGCCCTTTAAAAAAGTCAATGTCAATAAATACAGATTGTGGTGGGGGGGAAACCAAGTGGTACTGGTTTTTTTAAGTTCCCCTTTTCTTTTCCAAAAGAAGTTGGGTGAGATATTTCTAAAGAAACAGCAAAAAAGTCCTGGCTCAGGCCTGGAACCTCTCTAGCTCAGTTTTGCATCTGTGTCCTGCAGCTTCAGAGAAAGAAAAGAAACCTCCAGCATGGTCAGCAGAGAATCTTCTGATGTGTCAGGAAGACCACAGCAAACCAGGCTGAAGGTGAAGCAAACAAGCATTCCCCTTTTCGCAAGTCACCATTGAATATATTATCTCTCTCTTTGTCCATCTCACTTTGTTTGTGTGCATCCTCTCCCTCACAAGCCCTGGTTTGTGCAGGGTTAATGTCTGGAAGCAAGTATAAGATATCAAATCAGACCAAACAAAGATTAAACTCTTATTCAGCCTGATTCCAGTGCCCAGCTTGGGTTTTAGAGCATGTTTTCCCCTCACCACTCTCAGTCTCATCTAGCACAGTTGGTACTTGCAGGCAATTGAAATACGGCCACCAGGATCTAGGTCTTGGGTCCTTGGCAGGAGCACCCAGTGCCCTAGGTCCATCCAGGTCCTAGTGGTCCTGGCCATGGCCCACAGCAGGGAGCTGAACATGTGTGTTGCATCAGACCTGGGGCATGGCAAGGGGGCATGTTTCCCTTTCCAGTGGAGTTTTCAGGAGAAGTTCCTGGGGCTGAAATGTAATATTCCTTTGGGTCTTGAAGGCTAAAAGCTAGTAATCTTCTCTTCATTGTGGAAGATATAGCTATAACAGGGTGAGCTGTCATTTCTTTTTCTCCTCTTCATTCACACAATGTTTAGTCTTTCCTAAACACTCCTAAAATGTTAGCCTTAATATCTCCCATCCATGTGCATCTCTCTTAAGGTGCTTTACTCTCGTCTCAATTGCACTGGACAACCCTCACATTTCTTTTAGGGGACAACAAAGAAAGCAAGCCACATGGTGTTCACAGACGTTCTCCTTTCTCCTGTGCCCAAGTGCCTGCAGGTGCTTGCTGTTGTCCTGTGCACACAGATTGGGCACCAGGTGACACAGACATGGTGTGTACTGAAAAAGTCATTCCCAAGTGCTGTGTCAGGTGTCACACCTGCAAAGCACATACTCACAAGTGTGTCTTATGGCCTGATTGGGTCCTCTGCTCCCCAGAATAAGGCCAGTGGGTGTGCTTCTGTGGCATGCCATCACGGTGTTGTGGGACACGTCCTGTATGTAGCTTGCCTGGGGAGGATAAGCATGGGATGCAGCCTGTGCCATTTGCCCAAATAAGTCATGAAATCTAGGAACCTGATTTGATGATGTGCCCTGTGGAGGTAATTAGGCAGCAAGGTTGTGTTATTGGATGAAGCAAGTTGTACCAGCTCATCACTGGGGAGAGTGGATAGGGGAGAACTGTGGGAACAAGAGTGGTTAGCTCTTGCTGAAGAACTAACACAGTTTTTGTCCTTGAAAAAACAATGATTCCTTATTTGTAATGAGCTGTTGTTGGCAATTTACTGCTGCCAGATGCATCTCTGTGGTTGATTAAGGGAGCTTGGATCTTAAATATGTAATAACTCCCTGAAAGCCATTGAGAGGCAGTTATTAGCTTCATCAGGGCCTGTGTACACATCGGCTGTGCTTCTTTATGTAAAGGCTACCTATTAAATGCATTGCAGTAATTTATAAAACACAGGATTGTGCTTGTTTTAAGAAATTAAAGCAGCAACCCTAGAAAAGCTTTTTGGCATGGGAAAGAGTTATCTTGAAATGCTCCTCTGCAGCTCCTTTGCTGGAGAGATCAGAATGGGGGATAGGAGAAACCCTGCCCCCCTTTGCAGAGTCTCTTCTTTCCCTGACCTGCTTGAACACTGCTGGCAGCAGCATTAGCACCAGCTATGATATGCAGGTCTTGTCGACAGCAGGGATCCATCCCTCTCCCTCCTGTGCACATAGGATCCTTTACTGTGGCAAATCCTTGAGCAGGGAGAGGTAAATAGTTGGTACGCAGGACGCCAATGCAAGTGCTGAGTTCAAGTTGTACATCTGTCTTGGGAATAGGCTTCTTTCCTCTGACATTTTGCCTCCAGATTTGACCTCAGTGGGTGGCACTCAGTAGTTTTTCTTCCAGCAGCAAGGCTGCAGTTGTGGTCTTAAAAGAAGAACAACAGAACAAAAAACAGACAGCTGACCACAGCCGGCACCCAAGCATCTGTGCAGATGGCCAGAGCAACATCTGCTCTCATCCAATGCTAGAGAGAAGCTGGACCTGGCAGACAACTTGCTGAGTCAGACGCAGACCCTCCCACATGCTGCAGGCGGATGGAGCACTATAGGCTGTCTCTCTGCTGGTGGAGGGATGTGATGTTGCTCTGCCCTTGGCAGGCAGCTGTACCAGAAGTAATGCATGGTCTTCCATGTCTGGGTCTGCCTTGTATGTGTCCCTACTGGCTTTGCTTACGTCAAGTACAAAAATGCATGTTCACAAGCAAGGGCATGCACATCGCTGCCACGCACGGGGAAAGGCACCTATGCTATCTCTTGTCTCTGCTCCTTCCTCTGTTCTTCAGCACCACAGGATTACTATGTTACCTTAACCTTCACAGTTTGGTCTTGCTGAACCACCATATTTCTACAGTACTTTAGATGAGGAGCTTTGATTAAAAGT
The DNA here is from genome assembly GCA_033124195.1 of Coracias cyanogaster. Classification (NCBI taxonomy): domain Eukaryota; kingdom Metazoa; phylum Chordata; class Aves; order Coraciiformes; family Coraciidae; genus Coracias; species Coracias cyanogaster. The sequence continues at coordinate 119,243 of JAVSBS010024598.1, read as the reverse complement.
TAGTATTTCACAGCCACAGTGTTGGTGATGGCTGAGTACATGGCCTAGCTGCACTGGTAGTAGTGGGTATGCTCTCTGCTTTGCAACCTCAGGCACGGTTGGAGTTACGGTCAGGAAGTCATAAATGCCATTTAGCCTGAGGACATCTTTGGAAACATCTAAAACTCTACTAATAATGTTTCTGACACTGACATTGCACTGCCTTCTAAGAATGGCAATGCTAGATCCTATGTGACAACAAATAATAACAGCATTCTGTTTTAAAAATATCTTAGCGTAAGAGAGAAAATATTCCCACTGCTGTGCAAGTAAGAGGGTGATCAGCATGTGCCTTCTCCATCCAGTCCCTATATGGCTCCATTTTCATAGTGTCTGGACTCCTTCCCTACACAACTGAAGTAACAATAAAATGTGTCTGGCAATGAGAAACAAAGCAATAATGAAGAATGAGGGCATAGACTGGAGACCCATTAACTGGATGCTGGAAAGAGAGGGATGAAGTTGGTGGCATACACCTGCCTCATCAGTCTAAAATTCTTTCCAGGGGAAGGTCCTCTGAGTGCAGATGCTCTCAAATGGCTGAGGACAGGGATGTAGATAGGATGAGCAGAGTCCAGTGCAGAGAAACTAATTTTGGGGTTTTTCTAGAGGTGGTTTAAATTTTATGGCATTGTTGTCAGGAAGCTTCTTTGCTCTTTGGAGTGCTTGAGTGATTCCTCTGATTATTTGCTCCTGTTACAACACTGGTGTGCAGTAGTCACACACTGCGCTGTTCTGGGGTCATGCAGTATGACTCTAAATGAACCACAGGCCCTGTACGCCCTGAGGAGAGCCTTGTCCCAGAAGCCTGATGCACTGTCACCAGGTGACAAAGTTGCTGTCTGTCTATAATGTAAGAAGGACGTGAAGTTTCTTGCTGGGCCCAGAACAAAACAAAAACAATGGTTTGCCCTGAGTTCTTTTCCAAACTCTGTTGCTTGCTTCCAGGAGAACAAAATAGTTATACCTTGGGGCTTTGCAAACAATTTCCAGTAGAAATGTATTGATCCATTCAAGTGTTTATCAGCCCCTCAAACTGCCCAGGCAGACGCTCAGCTTTACAGTGCTAATGGCTCAGCTGCTCAGCTTGTGCAGGCGTTTTCCCCACCTGCCTCTTAGCCCTGGCACTCGCCTTCTGGTCTCTGCACTGCTCATGTGGCCTTGACTGCTGTCCTCTGACCCAAGACCTCACCCGTAGAGCCTGAGTGCTTCTCCTGACAGTGTTGAGACAGATGAATTAACCTGGCGTGTCTTTAGGTATGGGCAAGAAACACACCTGTCTGGAGACTGTGGACATTGTGCTCCCCGGAGCTGTGTCCTCAGCCTTAGCCCTCCTCTGCTTCTTGACAATGCCATTCTGCAGCCTAGGCTCTGCTGTCCTAATACTGCACAGCTCTCACATGAACACAAAGCCCTTCACAGCATATGAAGCAAAAAAAATCTCTTCTGCAGGGAGTCTGGAATAAATAGATATGAGATGAGCAGGGGAGAGACACACTGGTTTCACTGAGAGCAGGAGACTGGATCTGAGACAAAACCTGTTGCTCTGGCTGGAGCACGTAGGGAGCAGGTTTTTGCTGGTGCCAGAGTCCTCACGGGGCTTTGCATTTGCTTAGTTCAGTAGATTTGCATTCACATTTTAGGTTTTATTATTGAAATTTATGTTCCTCCGTAGTGACTGGATATGTGGTGAGACCTAGGGGAATAAGATACCACTCCTACATAGGGTAAAAATAATATAAACAAAGTCAGTATTAATGTCCCGGGCACAAATGATCCTACCACAGGAGAAAGGGAGAGAAGTGTAACAGGAGATTTACCTGACTCATGAGCTCTCCAGTGACCTGGAACTCAGAAAGAATAATACAAAAACCTGAAAATGGGTCAGTTTAGTAGGGAGAATTGTAACAGAGCAGTGTGGGAATGTTGGGGCAAAGTCAGGCTGAGCTTGAACTGGATGAGAATTAAGGGAGGGGAGATGTCCTGTCCATGCCTTAGCAATGCAGAGGCAGAAGGGGAAGAGAGTTGAACAACAGATTCCGCCAAGAAGCAGGTCCCTCCATGGACATCTGTGTTCACGAGGCCTGCAGGTGTAGGACAGAGATGATGTAACTTATCTGTCCTCAAACCCATCGAGCATACGGAAATCTAGCCTCCTGTTGTTAGGGGAATGCCTGAGGGGCACTTAGAATTTAGCAATCTCGCTGGAAGGCTTCCTGGGCAATAGGTGAGATCTGCAGGCAAGCTCAGAAGCTGTCTTCAAAAGCAGCTCAGCCAGATTAGGTCTGCTTCTGTACCTAAAAGAACCTAGAATAAATCAACACACTATTTGTAAGTATCTCGAAGATAACAAGATGAGTAACAGCCAGCATATATTTGTCAAGAACAAATCTTATCAAGCCAACCTAATTTCCTTTTATGCCAGCCTTTTGGGTAAGGTAGAAGCAGTGGTTGTCATATCATTCAGCTTCAGAAGGCCTTTTAATGTTGCCATCTTCAGTACTGTCGTAAGGAAGCCCTGGCTAACTGACTCATTGGGGTGATGGGATCAAACTTGTATGGAAAGAGAAAAGTGGCACTGGATGGGGTTGAAAAGGTGCCCAGCAGGTCCTTATGCTGAACTGGAGCTTATCTGGCATGAAAAAGAGAAGTTTGGTGTTTAAACTTGCAGATAGAAAGAGTGGAGAGGCTGGAAGCTTTACCAAAGGCAGGATGGGGATTTACAGAGATGGGCTGTGAAATAGACTGAGCAGAAGCGAGACACTGTAAAGTGCTTGTGCAAGAATAGTCATAAGCACAAATTCAAGTGGGAGGGGAACTACTAAGTCAGGGAGTGCCAATGTGACCGATCAGCCAAATCTAAGCTCCCAACGTCATGCTCTTGCAATAAATGAGACTGATGTCATCTTGAAGATATTCATGAGTGTAGCCATCAGTACACTCTCTCTGCCCAGCTGTGTCCAGCTCTGGGCACTCAACTCCAAAAGAAGTTGGGAAGAGTCCAGCAGAGAACACATAAAATAACTGATAGTCTGAGAAATGTGACCCAAGATGAGAGACTGCAAGAACTGCAGTTTAGATTAATTTAGAAATTTGTCTTAATTTAGAAAGACACAGGTGTATGGAAGGTCTAAGCCTTGAGCTATATAGAGGGCTATAAGATACTCTCTGTGTCTGCAGGGGCTTGAGGAAGCAGCAACAGAGGCAATTCTGGTTAGACAGGAGGGAAAATTTCCAGCTAGTACAGATGGGGCCACTCAGGAGTAGCTTGGGGGAGTAGGCAACCTGTGTCAACAACAGAGGACAGCTTAGAGACACTGTTCAAAAGCTTACTGAAGCTATCAGGTGTATTGTCTCTTTTAGGACAGGATTGGGTCAGATAAATTCCTGGGAATTCTTCCTCTCCTGTTGCTATATGCTACCCAGGCAAAAGCATTCATCATATGGGTTGCACTTCAGTCAGGTAGCCTCTGTCCTGCATGATCTTCTGTGGGGTAACATGCAGAGCAGCCTACAGATGGAGCAGAAAGGCTAAATGCATGCATACACATGCAACCTTCAGAGCTTCCCTGTGGCCTCCCAATCTGGGCTCCTTGTTCACAACAGATATCTGGGATAGGGACAGTGCTCGCCTGTCTGTCTGCTTTGCTAATAATTAAATGCAATCGAAGCTTCCTTGCAGGAGAGCCCTATCCCCATGCGGGAAGAAGCAAGGCTGCACCGATTAAGAAAGCTAATTAGAGGTGAAGAGAACATTGGTACTGAAGCCCCAACAGTAAACTTTGAAATCTAGATAAGGGAGCAGTATTTAATTATATACAATTAAAACACTGCATCTCAGCCCCCTGAGAACTAGCAGTCTTGGAAAGTGCTCACAAAGGTGCTAATGAACAGATCTGGAGGCAGCAGTGGGCTAGGGGCTGTGCTCATTAAGATTCACCTGGGAAATGCATCTGAAGAGAAGAGCTAGGAAAATTCCCATGGAACAACAGCTCCTCATTTCTGTGTAGTGTCCTCCCTCTCCTAGAGCAGGTAATGGGAACCCAAAGCTCTGGCAATGAAAGGGGGATTGCTCTCTTTTTCCATGCAGCTGAGCACAGACCACTGCAGACACCTATGCAAGGAAAGGCTATCCTGAAAACAGGGGAAATTGGAGATGGTTGTAAACACTTGGCCTGAAAAAGAGAGACAATATTTGTACCTTTCTCTCCCAATGGACAGGAGACAAAGCTCCTGCCCCTATGCCTGGTCTGCCAGCCAGGGGCCTCCTGATATCTCCAGGGAGCACCATGGCTATGTTCCCCTTTGCTCCACAATCCTGTCAAAGTTATTTTAGGTTATTTTCCCACAAGTTTTCTCTAGCCCCTGAAGTAGCTACTTCCCCTCCCTGCTCCTTTGCCACAGCACATTAATAACCCCTGACTTCTGATCTCTTGCAGTGCCCTCTCCAAGCCAGGAGGGCAGTTTGTTTTCCCTGTAAAGTGCCTGCCTTCTATTCAAACATTTGCTGTTGTGCTCTGTGCCAGCTGATCCAGCAAGCTTTGTAGACAGTAGCTTTTATCCCCTAGCTGCTTTTGGGTGTTAATGTAGTAAAACCATGATGAGGGAAAGCTTGGATAGATTCATATTATCTGGTAGAGCAGAACTGAAGAATCAGCCTGAAGTTTTCCAAATTTGCTCTTCCTCAGCAACTTCAAACCTTTAAGGAAGGCTTTAGTTCAGCCTTGGATGCCAAAGGAGGAGGTGCCTGTTTTAATTTGTAAACATAAAGTGCCAGAGGGCTTCTCCCTCCTGAAGGCAGTAACTTTGAAAAGTGCTAGAGGTTCTTTTCCTCCATCCTTGACTCCTGGTATTCCTCTTTTGCCTGGTCTTTGCCCCCACTTTGTTCTAGGTCCATGCACAGAACCCATGACTCACATCTGCAATGCTGTCACAAACATCTTCCCTGGTGATTTGGCTGCTTAAAATGTTAAAAGATCCCTGAAAGAGATACCAATGCCATTGAGCTTCATTTCATTTCTCTGAGCCTTTCTGGTTACGTTTTCCTCTGCCTTGCCAGGAGCTAAAGCCTCAGGGGGTTCTTCACTCATGTTTTAGGTGAAAATTAAATTTCTTGGTGAATCTCAGAGCTCCTAGAGTTGAGGTTTAAAAAAAGAAATGCTGACTAACATCCAGAGTACGCTCTCTGGCCGTTGGTGTGTCAGGAGAGAATTTGCAATGCTTTAGGGGGAGAATTGGTCTCCATTGTCAATCCTGCAGAGCTGGAAGGGAAGAAGAAAGGCTTAAGTTCCTTCTCAGTTAAAGTCTTCCCGGACCTAGTATGAATGAGTATTGGTCTCCTGCAAGTATACAAACAGATTTCTACAAAGCACTTGCTAATAAACTGAAACAGCACCTTGTCCTTTCAGTGATTTGTGGGGAATCACTAAAAGACTCAACTTGGGGAGCTCCTTACACTGCTGAAGTAGTGAATTTTTAGTGCAGGTGCTGGGAAGCTGTTAGCTGTTGGCTGTGATGCAGGGCAAGAGGCTTGGCAATGCTGGGAGGAAACCTGTGAGATGGGCATGAGCACAAGGCTGGTTCAAAAAGGGGGCAGGGCAACCAGGCCATGCAGGAGGGGTATAGAGGCACTGATTTCTACTCCTAATCACTGTAATCTCATGGTCAGGCTATGGGCACTCTGATCTTATGCCAGAGTCTCAGGTACAAAGTGGAGGAGAGCACAGCCTAGCACCAGTCACCTTCAGCTACTGCACAGTTCAGAATCATAGTGTCATAGAATCATCTAGGTTGGAAAAGACCTTTAAGTCATCCAGTTCAACCATAACCCTACTCGACCAACTCTGCTACTAAACTACGTCTCTAAGCACCACGTCTACACAGCTTTTAAACGCATCCAGGGATAGTGATTTAACCACTTTCCTGGGCAGCCCAGTCCAGTGCCTGACAATCCTTTCAGTGAAAAAAAATTTCCTCATGTCCAGCCTAAACCACCCCTGGAGCAACTTGAGGCCATTTCCTCTTGTCCTATCTCTTGTTACTTGGGAGAAAACACCAGCACCTACCTCTCTACAACCTCCTTTAAGGTAGCTGTAGAGAGCAATACTGTCTTCCCTCAACCTCCTTTTCTTCACACTAAACAGCCCCAGTTCCCTCAGTCACTCCTCATAAGACTTGCTCTTCCAGCCC
>JAVSBS010024598.1:87157-99792 GCA_033124195.1 Coracias cyanogaster | reverse complement strand
TGGTCTAGTGGCTAGAGAGATGTTAGGATGAAGGCTGGACTTGATGATCCTGGTGGTCCTTTCCAACCATAATGATTCTATGATTTCTGTGTATTAAAAAAATGCCAGTAGATGAGCTTTTAGGAAATCTCTGTCCATTTATCCTTTCTGTATTTACACCTTTCAGAAATGCCACACATGAGTGAATTTTGGTGCTCTCAAGAAAATAACACTAAATATGGAGCCTGCAGAGCTATGGGAATGTTCCGACCTATGACTGGCATAATGCAGAGAGGGCCCCCATTTTGAGGACCTCCCCTCCAAACAGCTGTCCAGAGGTTAAAAGACAGCCAATGACTGGGGTCAATCCCATCTCCTCCACTTTGGTCTTTGCCCGGTTCATTTTGAAACAAAAGCTGAGCAGCTCTTCCTCATGCAGACTTTAAACCTATGTGGCTGCTAAGAAAGGGAGGAGCCAATACATCACTTCAGCCAAAGGCGTGGGCCCATCTAGTCACTTAATTAATGAGGGGCTTTCTCCTTATTTGTAACCTCTTTTCAACGCAAATTAATATGACTAGTAATGAAAGGAAACATATGCAGTATTTTAAAAATAGATATCTCAGGGCAGTGAGGAAAATCTTTGCCCTGCTGCGCCTAGCTGAAGCCAGCATCCAGCATCTCCCATTTGCCTGAGACTCTGTGAATGGGAACCCACATGCGTGGGGGCTGCTGCCCCCAAATTGTCCCTCTCAGCTCCTCTCATCCATCACAGGCAAAATCAGCCAGCTTCTGCTTGTGTTCCCATGCTAATCCAGCAGTGGCCTTTTGTGATTTATCCAGCACAGCCTGGCTCTCCTCACTGTGCAATCAGCCTGCCTCTGCAGGAAGCCCCCTGCTTGCCTGTCCTCTTGGTGCATGCAGGATAATACACCCCATACACAGTGTATTATCAGGTGTCTTTGGGCAGTTAACCATAATGTGGGTTCCTGACAGCATCCAGGTCATATGGGTTACCCCCAGTTTCTCTCTGTTCTTCACCTCCTCTGCAGCCCACAGCTATGCCTCTACCTGTCACCATGTGGGCCATATGCTTTTTTCCCCCCTCACCAGCCTGTGTGGCATTCTCTCTCCTGTACATCACCTCTTTGCTCTCTCTCTCCCAGCACCCACAGCAGCTTATTAGTTTACGTGATGGAGCAGTATTTTCACATCGAGGGACCAAAAGCAAGACCTGCCACGCCAGCACCTAATAACACCACATCCTGCCCAAAGGTCTTTGCAGACTTTGTACAAGCCTTAAAACCCTATAAATATTTCTCCTGGAGGTGGGAAATGGAGGCACGGGGGTCTGGGGCAGCCCATGGGAACCTCCTGGTGTGCATCATTGCTCCAGCTCCTCTGCCAGCCCAGGCTTTGGGGTGAGCTTTCACCTGAGTTCAGCAGGTGGGACTGAGTCTGCTGGGAGGAGAAAAACAGCAGTTTGTCTTGCCCACAGCCTCCTCCTGCCAGCTTCAATCACTGAGCATCTCCAAGGGAAACCAGTGGACCTTCAAAGGTTTTAAAATATGTTTTAGCTATTGCTGGACTGAAAGGCTGGATTTAGCTCTCCACACTGCACTTCAAACCTAAAGTAGAAGCTCATGGGTTTGAGGCGTGTTTTGTTCGAAATAATTCATTGAAGTTTTTTCGTTTTGCTTGGCACCTACTTCCTAATCAGTCTGTCTCTCTTAATGTGCATTATAAGGCCAGAACCAGGGCAGCCACTCACAGCTTGGAGAACATGAACTGTATACCCGGGAGACACAGGGCTTTCAAAAAACTGATAAGCATTGATTTTCTGGTCCACACAAGGGCATATCAGTATCAGGCAGAATACTGGACAGAAGAAACACAGGGTAGAACTGACCAAACCAGGGTGGATCCCTAGTCCCTTGCAAAGCCAGGATTTTCTGTCTACAACACATGCTGGAAGTAGGAAAATGTAAGATTGTAGCATTTCTCTTTCTCTCCTGTACAGTATATTGAGAGGTATAAGAGGCTTCTCTGAGCATAACTTCTGTTTGTTTTGTCCTTATTCCAGATTTTATTTTCTTTTTTTTTCCTCTCTTAATTCAAACAGTTTAAAGGACTGTAAGTATTATGCTTCAGAATTAAAAGCAGAAAAATGTACTCAGCTATGCTCAGAAAATAGTCAGAAATTTGCAGTCATGGGGTAGTGAGTCCCTCTGTCCCTGTCGGAGCTGATCACTTCAGCACCTCTCACCCTTCCTGCCCCAAGCTGCTGCGTTCCACTAGCTCAGCCGTGCCTGTGGGGAGGACCTTCCCCGCTTAAGTGGTTGTGCTCACACTCGCCTGCTTCCCTTCTCCCCATAAGAAATGGGGCCTGGCAATGCTACTGTCGGAATAATTAGGGCAGTTCTGCATGTAAACCAGAAAAAAAGCAAGCACTCAAGCAGGTGTGGGGGGGGAAAATAATTTAATCCCTGTGGCAATCGCTAGGTTTACTAGCCCTGGAGGTTTTCTGATGGTTCAAGAGATAAAAAAAATATTTCTGCTGTATCTGTAGTTTTTAGTAATTGCCCAAATAATTGCATTAGTTGTAAACTGTGTGGTAATAAGCATGTGTACAGCTGCGATGCAAAAAGCAGAGCTAATCTGGCTAAGAGTGCCAAGCAATATGCAGTGCAGAAGTAATGATTATTAAGAGTATATGTTGACTTAGACTGATAATGCCCCAGAGCTTTCATTCTCCATATCTCACCAGCAGTAAACGAACACTTGGTGCAGAAGACAAATACCTTGTAACTAGGAAACTGCCTGCTCCTGGACTTCCTGGGGATACCGTGACCTTAGAGACAGCAGTTCACCTGGATGGAGGCTTTGGGGTGTAATCTTGAGTGGAGGGAAACCAAAATACCAGGGCAGGGGATGGTGTCTGATGTCTTACCATTTCTTTACACAAAGAATTCTGGAACTGTGTTTGGTTGTGATAAATGTAGACACAATGAACTGTGTAGGCAGGAACTATGCAGGTTGTGTATGGGGAGGGCTCTTGTCTGAGTTAATTATTCCCAGAACCAGAAATAATTAGTGCTGAGCTAGAGAAATATTAAATAGGAAAAATTATTACATAGTCTGAAGGGTAGAGCTGGTTGAAGAGGGGAAAAAGAAATTTAACTGAAAAAATATAAAACCTCACAGTGTCAAAATAAGAAAATGCTAGATTAATCCAGGAAAAAAATCCCTAAAACTACCTAAAACATAGAATCTTTGCCTTTTTTGCTTTCTAACTTTTATTCCATCTTTCCAAAAATGACTGTAGGTGACTGTCAAGTCACAGGGAGGGTTGGGGAAGAAATCATTTACTTTCTTTCTTAAACTTCTCTCTTTTTCTACTCTCCATCTTTCCCAGAACTCCTTGGGCTTATGGGAAGAAATCTCTGAATCTCTGATATGCAAATGAAAAGTAAAACCATGGCTGTGCAGGTTTGTAGCATTTCAGAATTTCATCAGCTTTAGAAAGTCTGTTTAGCAAAAAGAAATGAGAACAGTTTTCCCTTTTTTCCCCTCCATTTTTTGACAGCTTTGAAAAATTTATGAAACTGGAAGAAAGTCAAATAAATGGGGAGGAAACAGTAAGAGTGAGGACTTAGAGAAATAGCAGAGAAATAGGTACATTTTCTACGATATAATAATAATAAAATTAGGAATAAAAGAAATATTATATTAAAAATAGGCAGCAGAAATGTGGTATTCAAACATATTGTTTGGAGGATTGAGAGGACTTGAAATTTTCAGAAAATAATTGCAAGATAAGTTTTTTTGGGGAAAATAAGCTTTTAATGAAACATTTTTTAACAGCTCTGATAGTAAATATTATTGCTTTAAAGAGAATTGTGGACATTGAGAGTAAATAAAGAAATTTTCCTTAAGCAGCAAGTGACCTCTACTCAAATGCAGTGATGTACACTGCCTTGTAGAAGGATCTGAGACCCTCTATATTGAAAAGTAAAACTGGGAAAAACTCCCACCATGAGTGCAATTAGTACTTCAGAGATTAAATTTAGAGCCAAAGCTGTCACAAGTAAAGGTACTTTTGATTGTAGGGCACTACTTCTCACGTCATGTAAACTGTTAAATAAATCAAGCAGCTAAAATATGAGCTATAGTATTTTTAAAACTGGTCTTATTACACAAAGTGTTGATTTTAAGGGGTTATGCCAAACACCATGATGTGACTTTACATCATCAGATCTCAGGAAATATCAGCTGCAACTCAGGGCCATTGGCATCGTGTTTAGTGAAAGCTTTCATAAAGATTTCCCTAGCTATCCATCTTGGCCTGGATAAGGCCAAGGCACTCTTTTTGCAGCTGAGAGGTGTTTCTTGTGAGCTTTCCCCTCTTCTCCAGGAGAAGTCATGGTGGGATGAACTGATTTTTTTGTTACTTAGACTGGTGAACAAGCCTCTTGGATCACAAAATATGTACCCATGGACACGGTTCTGTTGAACTAAAAGATCATTTGGGGAGCTAGTGAAAAAGTGCCCTCTTTTGAGAAACTTTCATGTCTGAGGATAGGTGATTGATCAAGCATTTATGGACTTCTGTCATGAGAGGCCTTAGGAGGAGGTATCATTGGTTTTCTCAGCTGAAAACAGCCAAAATTGCTTTTGTTGCTGAGTAAGTGGGTTGGATCTCATTTTCCCACTGCATATTGTACTTTGCAGACTAAAAAAGACATGAGAAATAGAAGTGACTGATTTTTCCATTCCTTAAGCTGCCTCCACGTGGGTTGATTGCTCAGGGGATTACAAGGCAGACTGAAACACAGACAAATGCTGGCTTCATGTACACTCTTAAATATTACTGTGTTTTGATTTTTTTAGAAACTTGGCAGACTTTTGCTTGAGCTCTTAACTTCCTTTTCTGCCTTCAGTTTATCAGCTGCCATAATTTTAGATGCATATTCACAGTGTGCAACCATATAGCTCACCACGCATGAGCAAGGGGAGCGCTCTAGGAACATGTCTGGTTAAAATACTCATCGTATTAGTAGCTGGCAGCCAGGGCAAATTAGACCCAAACTGGTACATTGCACAAGTGAGGAAACCCATTCTCCCGAATGCTTTGTGCTATCAATCCTGCTGTGCTTGGACAGGAAGCTTAAATGCCCAGGAAAATGTCAGGATCCTCTATCTCAGTCATATTCTTGAGAGTTCTGCCCAAAGACAGGTCCCAAAAAATTGTTTCTTCTACAGTACTGAAATGGGCATCTTAAGTGGAGCAAAAATCTGTGCTACATCAGCCCCCAGCTCACATGAGGGCTTTAATGTCTCAGGCAATCAGCCTGGAGTAACCACCTTGGGACTTGTTTGCATCCATGAGAACAGGCAGTATTGCTGATCCCAGGTCCATGCTGGCACCAGCAGTCAGGGCTAAGCCTTACAGGACAACAGTGTGGATTTGCTCCTGGTTGGGCAGTTTCTGTGTTGGGCCGAGGTCTCTTCTGGAACTTCATTTCTCCATGGCCCTAGCAGCCCCCTGTGCTCTACCTGAAGCAGGAAGTCAGAGGAGCTCACCTGTATCCTCTTGTTCCCTGATCCTAATGGGAGGTCATCTGGAGAGCGGAGAAATATGTTTGCCTGCTGTTTTCTTGGCCTGTGGAGGCCAGTGCAAACAGAGATTGCTTCAAGGGTGGAGGACACAGTTGTGCATCCGGGCACTGCAGCACAGACCTGCCTTGAGGAAAGCAAGGGTTTTGCCTGGTGTGGCTGCCACAGCACTCTGAAGTGGTAGTTTCATCACGCCGCAAAGGAAGCACTGGGGAAATTAGCCAGGCTTCCAGTTAGTCTGTCAAAACACCCATGTCACCCAGTCTCAAGGCAGGTAGATCAGTTGACATGGGGAAAGGCAATGTATACCCAGAGCAGTTTTAGTAAGTGAAATTGAAAATAAATCACTGCAGGCATGGTGGCTCATACCAGCTCTCATTCATGTTTCTTTCCTACCTCTGCTTTCCTTTCACCTTGCTAACTGCTCTGCTGCAATGCATTATTATCCTGGTTTATTACCCAGCTGGTGGTAGCTGGGATAGTCTCTGAACCTGCTTTGGAGAGGAGTTACACTGTCACAAACCAGCCAACTTCTTTGCCTGGGAGAATAAATTAGGAAATAAAGAGAACTGGAGAGCCTGACGTGTTTGATGTTTCATGGTGCAGGATTAGGCGTACCTAACAGAGCAAATAGCAGAGTCGGTGGCCCTCTGGCATACTCCTATGTCTCTGCCTCCCTGTGTCTGCCTTGAAGTTGAAAGCCCACTGTCATGGTGCCAAAAGGCAGCCCCCCAGAAAGGGGGTCTCTGTGGCCTGCCCCTCCCTCTCTTCATTCCTGAGAAATTAAAGCAAGTTCTGGGAATGCAGCCGGGCACTGGAGATCTTGGGAGATGTGACTCAGTATAGAAACACCCTCCCTCATCACAGCCCTCTTGGAAGACATCTTTCAGCCAGAAAGGGTTTTTTCCCCTTGCCTTACTGAAAAGCCACTGTCTGTAGAGTGGGTGAATGTGGGGTTTGCACAAGTTCTTGGACAGTTTTGGGGTTCTCAGGTGAAAGGGAACTGTGTGCGCCTTGTTATTCACCATCAGAGATGTGTCTTTGTTTGAAGCAGATGGATGAGGGCAGCAAAGTGTAGATATCTTGTGGTCATGAGTTTGGAGGAAAGACTGGGCTGTGCTGTTGTTTTGCCATGCTTTGCGAAGCCAGGCTGCTCCCTAGGTATGGCTCGGTGTGCTCCTGGTCTTGCACCCAGCCAGTCTTGCTAACACAGCTGTGCTTGGAAATGTCAGCTATGGCACAAGCTCTGCTTAGTTCTCTCCCACACCCCACACTCCAGCAGGACCAGACAGCTGGCTGCTGCAGGGGCTACTACTTGCAACCAGCCAGGAGCAATAGCAGCCCAGGATTAAAAAAAAAAACAGCATTTGATTGTTGTGGGATTTTTTAAATTATTTTTTTCACCAGAATCTCCCAGGCACTTCTGTCCTCCTTCATAACAAACCTTCTCTAGCAACTAGGTGATTCCCAGGGTGCAGTTATATGGCTTTGTGTGGCATGGCAAAGACTCTTTAAGACTAAAATCAGTTCTGCATAATGCTGAACCACTAGAGCAGAACGTGCTGGAATGGCAGGACTGCCTTGAAATGTCATGGTATTGAGAGCTCCACTTTGGGCCTGCGGGTGAAATCTGCAACCAAAAGCCTGCTGCTGAGCATGAGTCAAGTGAGCTTGTGTGGGCCCGAGGATGCTGTCTATGTTACATCAAGCAGCAGAGTGCTATGTGAGAGATGGATAAGTTTTGGTGAATGACTATCCTTAGTGAGCAGGGACCTTCCATCCTCATGCCTGAGGCATATCAGAGATGCCAAAGTCCATCTGGGGGCTTTCTCAGGTGGTGGCAGAGGTGCCACGGCACATGAGGATGCAGAGTGGAGGGTGGTTGGGGCAACTGTCCCTCAGTGCAGTGGGCTGAAATGCAAGGCAGTGATCTGAAGTATTTTGAAGACATTATCTTCTGATGGCTTTCCATTTGATGTGAACACATCTTGCCTGACAAGAGCCCAGAAGTGCATTGTCACTTGATAACACCTAGCAGGACTCTCCTTGCAGGGAGTGCAGGGATGAGCCAGCTCATGCTCAGCTGCCCCCCAGGTCCCAGGGTCCTCTGCCCAGCAGCTTGGCTTAGTGGCAGAGCCCACGCCTGGGAACAGGAACTGCTCGCCTGCTCACCATGCAAGGTGGAAAGGAAGGGCATCCATGGGCCTCTCTGCAGCATATCCTAGCCTTCACTAGAGTGAGACACATGTATCCCAAACTCAGCACCCTCCGGGAATGCCTTTGCTCTTCTGGCATGATCTGTACATTTTGCTGCAAATGCAGTTAATGAATTAAGGTTGCTTTGGTGAGCAGCATTTGGGGATGGTTACACTCCAAATGCTTGGTCCCTCTGTGTGACTCTGAAACCACAGATGCCATTTCCACTAGGGGTTCACCTTCTCACTCAGTTGTCTCTTAGCCAGGTGCTAGGCTCAGACTACAGGAATCTGCTTCTCCCCAGACAGGACCTTCACAGTACGCTGTGTCTGTGCAAGCAGAGGAATAGGGCTATCAGGGCTGAAGTACCAGAGGCCTCTCAATCCTGGATGAATGCACACAGCTCATGATTGGTCTGACTGTATGAGTGCTCTGCAAGGAGGCAAGTGCCTTTTGGCCACATCAGGCTTGCTGTGCATTTGCAGATGAACCTCCAAGGAAGCACATGTAATGAGTTCTGCACACACATGCTGCATGGGCAGCAGAAGTTTCCTTGTTGCAAGTAGAGGGAACACTTTAAAGGTGCTGACCCAAATCCCTCAGGAGAATAAGGCAAGTTCTTTTTTGGTTCGTCAGTGTCTCTGCATGATTCACGCAATTCAAAGTAGAGAGTAGGTTACTTGGGGACCCTTCATGAGAAGCTAGAATTGACATAAGCTGCGGAAAAGTCCTGGGAGATTAGGGAAGCTGAAGCAGGAGGATTCCCCTAGGCAGAGAGCCAGGGAGGCTCTGTCAAGGAAGCAGGACAGAAGCAATGGAAGTGGTGGCTGGATGGGGTCAGTTAAGTGGGTGCTTGTAGCTTCTGCACTTGACAGTATGCAGGTTTATACCCTTTGCAAGTATTTTGTTTCCTAAATTTCAACAGTATTGCACAGAGCAGAAATAAGTGGAGCTTTATAAAGTATAAGTCAGTGCCTTTGGACAGATCTGGTTTTGAATTTGGGAACAGCTATCAGCCAGCATGGCCTGCTTCTTAAACTTCTCACAGTTGTGTGTCCATTTAGGGCTTTGCACATCTGAAGTAGTCCCCAGTTATAGAGATCAGGCATGCAGAATCACTCATCTCTTTCAGAAGTGAAAAATTTGCCTTGTGTTGCCTGGTTTTATCAGCTATTCTCACCCATTTATCTTAAGCCCTTTAGATGTGAGGAGCAGGAATGATTCCTTGTGCACTGCAGATGGCCCACTGCATAAGGACAGAAATTAAACTGTCTTGTGTGTAATCCAGAGGCTCAGCTGAGTTACCCATAAAGCCCTTTATAAACCACTTTGAAGGCTGCTGCTTATTAATTGTGATATCTTACATTGTCTGATGAGTTACAGTGTTTTGCCTGTTAATTCTTCCATCACTTTGAACTCTGACCTGAATTTATCAGGTAGCTTCCACTGGTCCAGTGCAACACAGCCCTGCCAGTGAGCAGTGACCAGTTTTGAGATGCATCGGGCAAACCACTGGGTATCGGGCAAACCACTGGGTATCTGGGAACTAAAGGGTGTGGGGTTCCATCATATATAGAGAGATATTTTCAGCATGGTGAGATTTGGATAAGAAATATTCCCCAGCTATCTGTCTGTGTTTCGGAGCTAAGCACACATGCATTTGTCATGAGGAAGCACAGTCTCTGATCTGCAGGGTGTTTGGGTGCAATAGGATTTTACATATATTTTCTGGAGCTGTGATTTCCATTTTCTCATCAACAAATAAAAGTCTGTGCAGGAATTAAAAGCGCTAAGTGCTGGAGAAGTGTCTGATGGAAGCTACATGGGAGAAGCATCAATATGAAAGTGTTTGGCTCATCACAGTGTGGTGAGGATAAGGGTATCATCTGAAAGACACTGTGTGCTGGCTTTTGCTGCTAACTTTCTCTTTAGAAGTTGCCAGAAACTACAGTGTGCAAGGGGAAAATATTGCAACTGCTTTCTTTAAAAAGTCATGCCTCCCAAATGGCTCCTCTGTCTGGGAGGCAGGCAGTGAGTACTCTGAATACATCAACACGAAGCCCTCTTGAAGCCATCGTGATTGTTTATGTCACCACTGTCCTAGTGGCACACTGGGAGACAACCTTGCTAGTGGCATAATCCAAAAGCCCCCTCTTTGCTTCAGAAGATGACTCCTGCTATCAACTTCTCCAAAACGAAGCACTCAGGATTTTCAAGGGTATGGGAAGGGCAGCCTGCCTGCCAGGCCCTGAGCCGCAGTGTGATTTTGGACATGGCGGGCCTGCATTTGAGGCTGCCAGGTGCAGCTGAAACCCTTAGAAGAAAGCTGCCACAGAAGGAAGCAGCAGTCCCATCCATCCACATTCATGTCCAGAACCCCAGAAAAACTTCCCCTGCACTCCCAGTCTAGCCCCACTCTTCCCTTTTCTTTGTCGATGTACAGTATTGTCCTGTTTTGAAATGTTTTCTTTTTCCCCTCACTTCCTTCACCTTGTCAGAAATCAGAAAATACCAAGGACAGGACAACTCCCCTGCAGTGTGGCTCCGGAAGGAAGGTGCGGAAGGAAAGTGCGCCATGAGCAGACCTGGTTTGCAGGAAGAGGTTGGGGGAAGAGGTCCAGCCACAGCACTGGCCTGAGGCAGGCTGGCCCAGCCTGGCCACAGCCACAGGCTCTGCTGCATCACTGTGACCTACATACACCTGTGGTGTCAGTGGATGTATTCCCAGATGTTTAAAGAGCTTGTTCCTCTTGGCTTTGCTAGGAGGAGCAAGGGAGGTTTTTTGGGGCCAGGTTCAGTGCATCTGTCTTGGAAGAGCTCCTTAGCATGCACTTTTTGCTGTGTAAATAATAAATAGTACATTTAATATTAAAAAGCCTGTGCACTTACCAGACTTTCTTGCCCACATGAAACCTGGCAAATGAAGTAGTGCATGAAGGTAGCTTTCCTTTGAAGCCATGCAGAATTTCTAATGTACCACCTTCTTTTTGTTGGGGGGAGCAAGATTTGCTCCCTTACTCTTCCCTCTGCTCCTCCAGCTGCATCTCAGTGCATCCTGTCCTGTGCTGATCATGCTCCCTGGCCTGTCCTGGAGTTCCTCTGCCTTGGCCGTCCTGCCCCTTGCACCACACCACCTGCATCTCCTCATTGCTCTACAGTGAAACCTCAGCTGACTGTATGGGCATGGCTCAGGGCATGGCCCCAGGAGGACCAGAGATACAGGGGTGGAGAAAGACTGAGGGATTTGCTTGTAGCAAAACAGCAGAAACATGTGTGCAGATCTTGGTGGAGCTGGGACAAGATTGATTTCTGGCAGGGAACTCAGCAGGATGCAAGGCAAGGGTGATGGAACAAGTGAAAATTAGTCATTTGGGTGACATCTGCCTGGTTAGCTCACAGATTCCCAGGGAGATCCCATCACCAGAGTAATTTAAAACTGAACTGTACTCAGTAGGGAGACATCCTGCATTGGCAACAAGGAGCTTAGGTATACATGCATGGATGCATACATAGGTGAGGTGGTGGACAGCAGTATGATGCGGTTGGTTTTTCCATCTCTAATTTCTATGATTCAGTGACCACAGATCATTTTGGAGAGCTAATCACATTATTCCACAGTTTCAGGTGAATAAGGAGCAGATGCAATCTCTGGGGATCTGACACACTGCAAAGCAGGCACCTGACTGTGAGAGCATTATTACATTAGCTAAGCATTCCTGTTTGTATTGTTACATGCTCTGCTCTTGCATTGCTGCTGCTAAGTGAAGGCTACGTGGACTAACACACAGCAGTGATGAGGTGAGGTTGCGCAGCCTGATTAGATTTTGTTTGTTTGTTCATGGGAGGCAGAGGGAGGGAAAAAATCCAGATGAAGATGAAAAATTATGCTGCAGATAAGGGCTAGTGGTGAACATACAGAGCTGGACTTTAATTCAGTTTTCATAGTCTGAAAGCAACACTCACACACAAAAACCCCCGGCTGCACAAAATTAATTTTGAGAAAATTTTGAGCTCTTGGCTCCCTCCTCCCAGCTTTATTTTTTAGAAAATGCCTTTCCTTCATTTTGGAAATGATTGCATTGTCTCGAACTGCTTGTAAATCTTGTTAGCCAAGTAATATAGTTTGGACTAAATGTCTGTTCTACATGGGCCTCAGGGGAATATGGAAAATAACCAATGCAGCCCTGTTGCAAACTCCCAGCAGCTCTGTGAAGGAGACCCCTTTCTTCTGATTAACCTCAGTTCCTTTCTTTGGTGAGGCAGAGAGAGAAGCAGCAAGATTAATGAAAATTACGTCTATTAAAGCCAGTGTTATTTTCTAGTTGTGTGTACTGCCTTACCACAAACTGAACTCATCACCAAATACAGAATTAATCAAACTGGAATGCAGGCACATAGCTTCTCTGTGTGCATGTACATGCATGTGTAAGAAGCCTGCACCAGATGCATTTGCAATTGAAAGGAGCAGAGAAACAGAGATAAGGAATTTTTCCCGTTTATTACTTATGTAGTTGAGAGTTTGCACCCAGCAAGGCTTGTGGATTTGTGACTGATGAGTTAATTGGACACCACACTGGCATCTCTGGAAGACGCTGCAGAAATCCAGGGACAGCAATAGTAGCTGGGGCCATAGGAGAGCATGGGGAAGTGCTTGGGCCAGTGGTCACCCCCTATGTTTTGGAGTTTCACTCCTGAGCAAGTGCAGAATCCTGATAAATTAGTAAAGCACTTAGAGAAGGTGTGTTGTCTACCTGACAACTCCCAGGAGACACAAATTACTGCAATGTGTTGGGGACTTGCCCATGCCTACCGTATCCTGCTCAGCGCTATCCAGTGCCCTCAAG
>JAVSBS010024598.1:51684-73108 GCA_033124195.1 Coracias cyanogaster | reverse complement strand
TAAATAAATATATATATTTCCTTAAGGGGGTGTTTCTTAGTTCCTGTAATCGCTCGGGATTTTGGAGGGAGGTGCCATGCCTCAGATTCCATTTGGGGGAGTGGTCTGGGACCCCAGTGGGTGGACTGCATCCCTTGGTGGGTGGATCCTGGACATCTAGGGGGCGGATCGCGACAAGCAGATACTGGCAGCATTCTCCCTTTTACCCTCTACTTGGGAAGTACCACTTTAAAAGGTGTTGATGGGGGCTGTGAAGTACAGTGTCCAAGGCCCTTGTGCCAAACAGCCCAGAAGGGTAGCAAAAGCCCATCCTTCCTACACAGCAATCGTGGCAGAGGCTGACGTTTGCACTTGCCTGGCTATTACAGTTTCAGCACAGGCTTCAGGAGGACCAAGATTTCTCTGGCTACCCTTGGAGCTTGAAGATGGTACAGCAAAAAGTCCTGGGCACTTGCCCATGGTGCTGCTGGCGCTCCTGCAGCACACTGGGAATGGCAGGGATGAGTGTCTGGTGCTCACAGCACAGGCAGAGTGAGTAGAGACATGGCTCAGGAGCTGCTGAGAATCCTGAGCAGCATTGGGAGGACAAGAGGCATTGATGAGCCCATGGATCCAGCTGGGCAGCTATGGTGTTGGTAGAGAGATTTCAGAAGTGTTGAGTAATGTACCAATGCAGTACTACTCCCCAAAACCCATGTCCCTGCACTTGGAACTTCCAGAATCCCTGTGCCAGGCACCCAAGCCCCAAGCTCTTTGATAACTGGAAGAACCAAAGAGGTCGAGCAACCTGGTGAATTATTTATCCATTATTCATTTACCCAATGTGCATATAATGCTGTGCAGCAAGTGAGCAAGTGCAAAATTTAAAAACAAAATGATAGATGCTGCCTTATGAAGGGCTCTTCATCCCGCTCTTGAGATTCATTCAGCTTTAAATATTGATGGCAGATCACCTGTTGGCAAACAAGTACTGTGCAAATCTACCTGTCTTAGCTCACTACCACAGTGCAGGAAGCAGAGGGTTTGTGCAGTTGCAGCCACATGGGCTGAGACTTGTGGTCTGGGGTGGAAGAGGGGCTCAGAGTGCCTTCAATTACCTCCTGAAGCTAGCAATTAATCTGTGCCTGAGTACTTACCTACCTAGCAATACAGTATCAACTAGCTCCAGTCTTTAACATGCTGATCACTGAAAAGCATGGGTGATCTCAGCAGGGACTGCAGCAAGTCCCATAACCACACAGCTACGTCTGTGATTACTGGTTACGCCTGGTTATGTCTGTGTTACTGCTTGGATAACTGGTGGCTCTGGTTGCTATTATTTTACTTCAAAATCTTCCAGGTGCATATTAGTATGGAGGAGGAGTTGAAAAAATCAAAATCAACAGATCCCTGCTGAAAAAGGCAGCCTGAGGAGTTGCTGATGGTTGAGAGTTGAGGGACTAGTGCAGTGAGAAGCAGCTTCCCAAGTCCAGGCTGGGCTGCATGCAGCCAGCATGGTCTCTCCACTACTGCCCAGGCCAGCCACACACCATCTTTCAAAACACACAGACCTACCTGTAGGACACCAAATTTCCCAGCCAGATGCCACGCCTACCTCCCCAGGCCACTTCACACCTGCAACAGGAGATAGATCCCCAAAACCAGACACAAGCCCAGCACACCAAGAGGGGCTGCCTGTATGAGGATAAATTTGAGGTCATCCCAGGTGAACCCCAAAGCTGTGGATTTGCTTTTTTTCTCCATCAGCTCCCTCTTGTCCTCTTGCTGGATCCATCTGTGCAGCCTGAGCTCCTCACAGGAGTAATTCCTGAAATGAGATGGGTGGGTGCTCAGCTCAGCAGGTAGCAGGGTCCATTGCATGTGCCAGCCCAAATGTTTAATCCACAGCATAGAGTTCAGAAGCAGAGGAGTTTAGAAACTAGCTTCTTCCTGTGCAAGACTGGCAGTGTGCGAGCTGGCTTACTGTCCCCAGCTCCTTTAAATTCAGCTGTGATCTCCCTGTTTGCTGATGAGCAGTGGTAGCTCTGGCCACAGTCTTCTCTACCCTGTCAGTGTTCCCGTTGTGTTTCACACTGTCTTCTTCCCTCCCTTTCCCAGCTGTCAGGAATTTGGGAAGGGACAGGGGGTTGTGGATAAAGGGCTGGGGTTTGTCTGCTCCTCAGCAGTCTGGAGGCACACTTGGGACCAAGGTGGCAGATGGATGGCCTGTGGGAGCCGTCAGCAAAAGGCATGCTGAAAACATCTCTGTTGGTTCTCTTGAGCCATAGGCATGTGGCAAGGTGCCCCTCTGGAGACACTATCCTTGCACAACTCCAGGGCTAATTTCACTATATGCTGCAGTGTGAATCTCACGTGGCATGCTCCCACATGGGCATGCTTCTGCCCACTCCTGCCCACTCCAGCAACACTGTGCAGGCGCCTTAGTGTATTTCAGGGCTTTCAGGACAGCAATAAAGAGCAGGTTTTCCTGCTGGCAGTATTTCAAGGGACAAAGCAGCATGGCTTTGGGGTAAAGGCCTAAAGGAGGTGTGAGCCTGAGAAACAAAAGCCATCAACCCCTCTCTTCTCTGCTCTCTGGAAGAAAGACCTGATACTCTTTTTACATCTGAAAAGCCCAAGACAAGTATTCTAAACATGGAGCATGGCCAGCCCAATTACTTCTCTTGGTCCCATGCCCAGGATTTATTCCATGAAACATCTCAGTGACAAATGTTCTCACCGTGAGAACTTTCTAGTACATTTTTTTCCATTTCTTGATGCTGTATAAACTTTTGCCAGAGGCTGCCCAGAACCAAGGTGTAATTCTGATCCATCTAGACCTCTGCAGAGTGCAGCTGGAAAATATCTCAGCAAGGTGATGATTGCTACAGCCTTGAGAAACAGCTTTCTATAAATCAACCCAGAGATTTCTTTTGTGGGAATAAACTTCCCTTGGAGATACTATATCCTTTTCCTCCTTTAATCTTTTCCATTAGATTTTCATATCAGCACCCTAAGATGCAAGCAAACTGTATTGCTCATTTTCAGTCTGTTTCAGGCACAGATTAATCACAGATATCCAGTTGTCTTGCTCTAACTAACCATATCATAATATTAAATTAAACAATGGCCAATATGAGCACATCAAATTGTGGCTGGATAACATTTCTGCCAAAAAGGAAAAGTCCCAGTGGCAAGTCAGGTCTAGACCTTTGCCTTGCAGAAATCAGTGCCTTTCTGTTGAGTGTGATGGACTTGGCCATTTTATGCCAGCAGAGAGCTGCTGTGCTATTGCTTGCAAGCATATTGCTCACATGACTGTTGCAAGAGGATCAGAGAAGGATATGAGCTGCGGTATCAGGAAGCGAAACTCTAGTCTGTACCATGCTTCTAGGCTGAGAGCAGGCACGCAGACGTCTGGATCACAGCTTGGAAACAAGGAAGAAACTGGGAGACAGCAATGAATTTTAGAGGGGCAAGAAGCATGGTAGTATCAGACCCCTAGGCATGGTGGGCAATGCCAGGCTGAGAGGAGCAGCTCACAGAGCTTGCTGGCTGCTCTGTCCTGGCCCTGCCTTGTGGCTCAACGTTGGGGCTTATTATTCAGTGCAGGACTCTGTGCATACAAGTTGCCAGCTCTGACCGCTTAGCCAAATTAATAGTGCTGAGTGGGAACAAGACGTGCTGGCGACCTTCCCTGGCACCAGGCAGATTGTGGTTGCCCCCCATGGGAGCCAGCAAAGAGGAGGGCTTCCCTCTTCCAGGTGGAGCTCAGCCCTGATGGCCTTCCTCTCTCACAGCTCTGGGAACTCCGGTCTCCCTTAAGCTCCACTTAGGGGTCCTTGTAGTTTGGGAGCAATTAGGGAGAGGCTGGCTGCACAGATGTGCACCTCCTCCATCCCCTCATTGCCAGTGCTGGGTTGCCCAAGCCCCCCCGACCATAGCTGTCCCACACATGTGGCTTGCTCAACCCTATCAGTGGCCACCAGATATTTCCAAGTACTGATGGCACAACAAGAAGCAAAATGCCCTTTTTTTGTTATTCCTGCAGCAGTCACTGTGTCTAGTCCAGTGCAAACCCCAAGTCTGCAGCTCAACCACATGCTGCTTCCCTTTGGAAGGCATGGGGCTGAATGGACGATGGGGCCTGGAGAGCAAAGAAATGGCACTGCATGAAGAAAATCAGCAATATTTGGAACAAAGCAATCACTTCAAGAGCCCTGTGCAGTGTGCAGACTGGCTGCTGTGTAACAATGTTACGTACCAGTAGGTTATTTTTCACTGCTTTCTCTTTTATTTTTCCCAGTGAAACCTCTTGTGTTGCATGCACAGTTTTTCCTGCTGTAGTTGCTGGATCTTCATAAATCCATCCCTTGCCATGCCTCTCTTGTGTTCTGACTAGAAAGCTTAGTGTCTTGGTAATCCAGAGGCTCAAACAAAATGGGAATTGCCATTTTGAAGCACCTTGAAAGCCCCAGGGTTTACATGCAGACAAGGGTTCACAAGCTGTGCTTGCCACACTCAAGGCATCAATGGCAGTGCTGGCAGGTACTGAAGCAGAGCCTGGGCTTCTCAACTCTGTCTAGCCTGGCTTCCCACTCCTGCACCTTTCCCCATGTGCAATCAAGGGCCGGCTAGGCTTATGGATACCCCTCTGACAGCACACTTCGGCCCACTGGTCTTTCGGGGTGTTTTTACCAGTCACAAACTGGCATGCCAGGGGGAAGGCTGCCTATGGCTCTCTTCCCCAACATTTCAACAAAGACCTGATTTACAGAAAGTTCATTTTGGGATCCCACAAAGCTTCAGACTTGTGGGAGACTGCTAAGTGATTGTTAAAACATTTGTGGCTTCCACTACCACTGCCCTAGCAAAAGAGGTGTTAGAGAAAGTGAACTAGTGTTCACCTCTACAGGCTACAGTGCAGCAGGACCCACAGGAGGAGTGGAAATCTCCTCAAACCAAACTCAGTAATTGAAATTCAAAGCATGATGCAAAGCACGATTTTTAACAAAATACTGTCATTTGCATAAATATGAAAATGTTTTATTTCAAACCATTTTTCATAGTAATATCAGACAAAAGCAACTTGATATGATAGTGATATCTAAACATATCACTTTCAACAAAACCAGCATCTTTATGACTGAAAAGGAATACTTTGAGAATAAATCTTTATGCCAGTACTAGTGATAAGTCTTTAATTTCATGCTCTAATTGAACATTGGCTTTACAACTTAAAAGCAATCATCCTAAATTGCTTTCTGCTAATGTTAATGCTTCAGACAAAGGGTAACAGCCAGATCATAGGGTTGTATATTATTCAGGCAAATCTGAGTTCTTCATACATCACTTTTTAAAAGAAAATTAATTTTTTTATGTGTCACAAATGAAAATAGTAATAATGGATTATATACTTACATCATCTTGTATTACCACAATTAGCAAGAACATCGCCTCTGAACAAAGTGAGTTGCAGTCAGCATGCACACCTTGTGCCAGCCCAAGCAGGTAGAGAGGCAACCCCAGAAATGCCCCTGCCCATGACTCAAACCAGTGCTTCTTCCAGTGGAGGGACTATAGGTCACCCCCTGCACTGACAAGTAACTTCTCCTTTGTCTAATATATGTCATCAATCTAAATTCCTCACTTCTCAGTGGATTGGCAATGACTCACTCACCAAACCAAGCTGAGAGCAGAGCTACCAGTTTTGATGGGTGCTCTTCTGTGGGAGTGCTGAGCTGAGCAGTCCCTAAGGTTTTCCTTTCACCCTGTCCACTTTATCTCTTGCACACTGCATCTCTCAGGCCCTATAGAAAATATGCTGGCTTGCTACAGGCAGTAACCACGCTGCCACCCATCTGCCTGCGTGCCCCCATCCACATCAGCCTCAGGTGGGCAGCAGAAATGGTTGGGAACGCTGTGAGGGGCTGCTGTATCGTGCCATCAGTGCAGAACCATACGCTGGTGAACAGGGGGGGCTGATGCAATGCTTTAGTCAAGTGACCCAGCAGGGTCCATGTGAGGTTCAGCCTGGACAGATCTTAGCCACAATAGTAAAAGTTTAGCAACAGAGAGAAGGTCTTCCGATAGGAAGTAAACAAAAGCTCAAACAATAGGCATCAACTGAAGCTGCAGTGTCAGGGCTGGACCTGCTTTTGATGCATCTGGATTGTCTCCTGGATGGGAATCACTGATACCTTGCACATTTTCCTCCTGCTTCCTTGCAGAACCTCTCATATCCTCCCAGGGATAATGGTGGGTTTGCATGGCAGCCCTGGTGCTGCTGCGCCCCACTGCATGCTCGCCGCTTTTTTGGCTGTGCCATGGGTATCCTGCTCCTTCCCAGCTGTTATGTTGGGAGCAGTGTATTTTTAGCTCTCGGTGACAGGGCCAGGTGTCTGTGTGGCATCAGGGCCCTCGTCTCCCTGGGCACTGCTTGTTCCCACCACATCTGCCATTCTCCATTTGCAAGCTGCCTCTGTAGCGCTTGGCATGAACAGTGCTGTTGTCTCCTCGCTCAGCAGCTTCATTCATTCACACCTTGTTTCCTCTTTCAGGAACAATCTTTCCTTCCAGCTTTTGAGAGCCACTTGTGTTTGCCCTGCAGTTTGAGGTTACATCTGTCTTCTTGCTCAGCCCTACAGTGCTAACCCTCTGGTCCAGCCTAGCAGTTTCAGGATTTCACTGGCACCTAAATTGTTGGGGGTTGTCTTTTGCACCAGTCCTTGGTGGGAACAAAGGACACACCAACTCTCCCATCCTTTAATTGAAGAAGCTGAGGCTCCAAAGAGAGCTGAGACAGAGTACCTCACAGCTCAGGGCTTTCTTCTTTAAATCAAGATGGCTGAACAAGCAGAGAGTGAAAAGCAGCTGCAGTCCCAGGGAGTGCACTGTGCACAAGGCTGAGCCTGGAAAAGCATTTCTTCATGCTTAGAGAGGGGCAGATCATACTGACAGGGCTGAAGTGGTCACGCAAGAAATCTAGAGCATGTTTAGGCTCCAAAGGCCAAATCCCAACTGACCATGCTACTGTCCACATCTCATACTTAACCCAAGGAAGCCATCAGCGTAAATCTTACTGCAGATTTATGTTGCTCAGCAGTTTGCAGCAACATCTCAAGACTTAGGCAGCATTTCTAGCTCAGAGGTCCCCAGGTGCTTCATAAAGCCCAACTGGTATCATGCTGTCATAGAGGTAGGGGAAACTGAGACACAGAAGGACTGAGACAGAGGTGATATGTGCTGGATCAGACCACATGGCTGAGTTTTCCAGCATGTGGCTTGCACTTTGAACACTGTCTTGTGGTTGTGAGCAACACTTTCTACAGAGAGAGAAACACTTAGGTTTTATCTGCTCTGTGTTATTTACTACACAGATGTTAGTCTCCAGTTAAAAGTGGTACAGTCTGAAAATGCCTCTTGCTAATAGCTTGTTATCAGGACTGGTACTGCTATACACAAGCCTTATCTCCTTGATCCCATCTGTCTCAGGAAATGTGGTTGAGAGGACATCAAGGATGGAGCTTGGTGGCTGCAGGAGCCTGAGAGAGAGACCTGGGCACTGTGACCATCTCTAATTTGTCTCTGCTCAGTGGAGCACTTCTAAGTGTCACTGGGGAGCTGCAGTGGCCATGACTGATTGTGTCTCTGCTGCACACCGACAGAGAGCAACATCAGCAAGAGAAGACTTTGGCTCCTGAGATCCCCTTGAAGTGCGGGAGTGAATTATGCAAACTAATCCGTTTGTTCCTTGTCTCCAACAGCTGCTGCCTTCCTGACACCTCCTGCCTTTACCTTTTTCTTTATCTCTGAGCAGTTTTAGAGCCAATGAGACATGTTCTTTCATCTGGTATGGCAGTGTGTCCAGGATGCACTTGGAGGTCAGGGCAACTCATCATCTGTTTTATGATGTTGTCCTAGATGCAAAGATAAATTACTAAACTAGCCTTGGCTAGAGCCTGGTGGACTGCTGGGTTGCCCCTGGGCTCTTAAAGTAAAGAAGGGAATCATAACTCATGTTAAAATACAATCAGTCTCTTGTGGCAGCTGGCAGAGTTTCAAACACTGCTGCACACTGATGGTGCAGCTGGCCTCACTGTGCTTCTCTACCCACTAATAGTTATTTAAGGGCTATTATGCTTATTGTAGGCTGGGGAAAGGTTGTTAAGCTTCCAACTGATCCTGCCTTCAGTAGAGAGGGAGAGGACAAGGTATGGAGAGAGAAGCAGAACAAGGAGAAAGGCACAAGGGGGTTTGGACAGACTACTATGTCTGTCCTCACTGCTGAGGGGATTTGATCCTCACTTATACAAGCTAAGCAGATGTCCCCTCCTGCTGATGGTTGCTGCTGTGCTGCTTGCCCTGGTGGCTTACTGGGATTCCAGTCTCTAAGAGCTGTAAGCTGAGGCAGACAGAGAGGAGGGCAGAGAGGAGCCAAATGGGAGCAGGGCAGAGAGGTGGAAGGAGAAGATGGACACAGGACCCTCGCCAACACTGGTACCTCAGTCACTCCTTTGCCACATCCCTGCCACTGTGCCTCTTGCCCTAGTATGATATGCTCAAGCCACTGGCTGCCAGCACGGTACAGGAGGCAGAGGAGTCTGCCATTTTCCCAGCTGTCCCCCTGCTCTGCTGAGAGGCACATTTTATTTAAAAGTGGCAGGCAAATAGCCTGTCTCATTTTCATTCAAAAAGTTCCCAGACTAGAGAACTGCAGTGAAGGTGGCTGTTTTAATCTGTCACTTGCTGGCAGGTGGTAGACCACCTGCTGACCCCAAAACAGACAAGTCATCAGCTTTTGGAGGATTAAAATAGGAAACCTTTTTTTGTTCCAGGTGTTGGGGAAACCAAAACAAAACCCAACTTTCTAAAAAAAAGAAAGAAGGCTCCTTTTGCTGCCTGTAAGATAGAAGGACAACTCCTTTCTCCTGGTCTTTGTTTTGAAGTGCAGAGCAGGGGTGGGCAGGGCCTGGTCTTTATGCCAAGATGTTGGCTAGAAAATGGGTCTTAGTTGTGCCTGAATTTTGAAAGTGCTGCTGAGCTCAGAATGCTCCCAGAGATGACAACTCAGTATGGAAATGGTTTAAAATGAGACATGCTGTCTCAGGAGCACTCAGGTATGTGCGTTGGCTCTATTCCTGCATGGTCAGAACAATTTACACAGGCAGTACCTTTACATTTAGCTGCTGGAGATGTAGTACATGAACACCGAACTTCAGATATATGATCACTTGCATTTGTGCATAGTTAAGGTTATATGGACTATCTTTGCTTTTTGGTGCACATTTAGCTCTCTACACATACTTCTCAGAGCAATGCAGCTACTGCCAAGCCACCAAGAATATGATGTGAAATTATAAGGGTGATCACTTGAGGCAAGACAGCACTTGATAAGGCCATGGGGTCAGGGTCAATGCTGTTTCTCTGTCTGGCCACACTGTCCTGCTTCTGGGCCCTCTTTTGCAATCAAAGCATTAAATACTCACAAATTGCTCATGCCAGGAATTTACCAGCGAGTTGATGCCAACAAGTTGACCCTGCAGAAGAGCTGCTGAGGTGGCTTTGGGTCATGAAGCTGGAAGGTGAGCTGGAGGTGCTGGGGTGGTTTGGTGGGGTTTGAGGGGCTTGAGGGGTGCTGGGGGTGGGGGTTTTTGGGGGTGCTGGTGGAGTTTGGGGTGGGCACCTGCACCAAAAGTGCCGGCCAGGGGAGCAGGAGGAGAAGCAGGATGCTCTGAAGAATGCTTCAGAGCAGCTCACTTAGGGCTTGCATTTTGAGATGCAGAGTTTTAATTTCTCCCTGCGCATCATCTGTCTGGAGTGCTTAGTCTTTGGCATGTGAGATAATGAAATCCCATATTATTAGCTTTTGTAGTTTGCTACTGTTTGCAGAAGAAAATAACAGCTATCTTAAATACCTAGTAGTTACTCATAGCTCTGCATGTCTGCACTATGCTTTTGTAAAGCAGATGCAATTTGGCAGGCCAGGGGATTTTTTTTTAAAGAATCTTTTAAAAGTGCACTTGTGAAAATCAGCTTATAAGTATGGCAGATTTGATATGGCTCAGCAGTTCTCACTGATTAAAAAGCCACAGTCCAAACCCATTTCTGAAGTGCCAAAAAGAATCAGAAATGTTCCTGGGGGAGTTTAGAGCCCAGTTGAACATGGGCTTCCGGAAACAGATAGAAAATGCTGTGTATGGTTTTGTAGTATGTGTTTTTCTAAGGTTAGTTTTGTATCACTGTCCTGGGCAGGTTAGTTAAAAATGCACCCTGCTTTCGTGGATCTCTTACCTTCTCAGTGTTGTTTCATGCTAGTTTGCAGATGAAAGCATCTCCCTCTGAGCTAGCTTGCCCTGCAGCTATTCATTGTCCCCACAAGATTTCTGGCAGTTGTTTTTCAATGGCTTTGGGGAGGAGGCATGAAATAATGTCAGGGGACTGGAAAGTCTCCTCACTGGCTTTGCCTAGGATGAAATCCCAGCAAGGTAGGCCAGACACTGAAGAAGTTTGGTGGAGAAGATGAATCCAGAGAAGAGGGAAGAACTTCTTTGTTTGGTATCATCTCCTTTCACACAGTTAAGCAGCTTCCTCCAACATTTCACTGTCTGCAAAGTCCTCCCAGAGATTTCTGGTTGCTGATCCCAAACCCTTGCAGAAGGAAGGCTGGGGAGAAGCAGATGTCTTTTCCAGACTTATGCTTGCATTAGAGCCACACGGGAAAATAGGAAAGCAGCGTTTGAGAGTGAATCAGAAATGTCAGCAAGGGACCAGAGTCCATCCAGGGTGCATCGGTTTCCTTGCTCAGGTCATACCACTATGGCAGGGCTCAGAGGGGCCCCATCTCAGCCATGGAGGAGTTTGGAGATGCCAGAGGATTCAGGTATAGAGCACAGGCTGTGATGGGCTGAACAAGCACTGCTGTCTTTGCATGGGGAGCATCCTTAACGGGTAGCCACACTGGACCGCATAGGTGGATTACAGCACAGCTTTTGCCACCAGGATTTTTCATTCTTTGCAGCTGCAGAGCAGGAAAAGGCTTCTTCCATTGCAAACCAGGGTCTTCAGCCCCCCCATACATTGCAAGCATGCTGGTGGGTCTGCATCAGACCAGAAATATAGAAGTGATAGACTCTGGTCCCCAAGCCCTTTCTTGTGGGAAAAGATTGTGCGGGCTGCTTCATTGCCAATAAAAAGCCACCCTGAGAGGCAGAAGGGAGCTGAGCAGACATTTGCACTGTGGGAGCTGAAACCCCCTTGCAGCCTTTGCTGTTTCCAGGGAGACTGTGGCAGAGATGGACAAGCCCCTCCTTGTTCTCCTTATCCTTGCCTGAAGCACCAGTGCAGCATGCAGGACTCTGGGGATTCGCTGGGTTGAAAACCGGGGTGAATCTCATTTCAGATTTCTAATCCCATCTAGCACTTGTCTGGAAAGGAACAGATGCCCTTCCTACCCAGATCTCATAAAAGTTGCAACTAATGGCTATTGAAAGAGAAGAAAGCAGATCTGTGGGCACAAATTTATGTGTGAGGCTGAAAGAAGTATGTTCCCTAAAAGGGGAACTATGTGAATAATAAGGTTTTGAAACAAATGCTAATCAGCATTACATGTTGCCTCTGAGTCTCCAGACAGAGTGTTTAATCTCTAGAATTAAGTATTTCCCTGGTGAGAAGTTAGACAACTTCAAGAGGCTCCTGTTTAAAAAATTAAGCTTGATGCACGTTGGGTTTATAGCTCTCTGATTGTGTGGAATTCAGTCTGTCCAGAAGCTGGACAGCCTCTAGACCTCTGAGTAAAGCAAAAACATTAATTTCTTCCCTGCTTTACTGAGAGATCAGTAGAGGAATATGTATTAATCAAAGGCTACCAAGGATGGCTTCCAATCAGATAAAAAAGCACAGATTTTTCCATATGAGAGCCATGACACAACCATTTCCCCACTGTGAAATATTTTGTCTAAGATTAAAGCTCAGATGTTGATTAACTGGAAAAGTATATCCTACAAGTTACATCTTCTTTCTGGTAATCCCTTTGGCTACACAGCATTGAATGCAGGAGCTAAATGATAAGAAAAGAATGGATCTACAGAGATGTGAGTTGGACATTTGACAACTGTAGGTTCAGGCGCTTAATTAATCAATAACTGGTATCCATCCCAGCTTTTCATTGCACTAGTGATATCTAGTTTAAAGTAGTCTCAGATGGATTAACTTTTTATTATGTGCTCTCATTTGCTTCTGTGAGTCTGGAAAGTGTGCCAGATGGTGTGTGTGCACATGCACACATCTATACAGAGACTTGTATGAGAACTGTGCCCTAGCTTTGGGGTTGACTTTGTTTTGGCCAAAGACCTCCACAGGTCCCTGCCCACCTGAACTGTTCTACAACTGCGTATTTCTGACTAGATTTCAGGAGGGAGTATATGTGGTTTCCCAAATGTTGTGTGCCCTTATACACATAGAAATATATGTGATACTTTCTGCAGAAAAATAAGGTGAATCAAGGCACAAAGAAGCTTCACAAAGAAGCAAGAAGAAAAATAGTACCTTGCTAATAAAAAAATGAATTAGGGAGGGAGGAAAGGAGGGAGAGAGGAAGGGAGGGAGGGAGAGTGGGAGGGTGGGAGGAAAGAAGGAAGGAAGGAAGGAAGGCAGGGAGGGAGGAAGGAAGGAAGGAAGAAAGGAAGGAAGGAAGGAAGGAGGGAAGGAAAGGATTTATTTATTCCTCTTGGGAATAGAATTCTGGTATTACCGTTCTTATTTTGGAAATTTCATGACAGTAATTTCATCCTTTATAGCCACTTGTGGCTCAGTACATTTTTACCATTGTTGCCAAGTAACAATCACTAAGCATTTGTGTCTAGATCAGTAAAGGGGAGTGGAGGGAATAGATAAAATCTATTTTCAGAGGCATAATCACTGGTGGCTCTTTCTAGGTTAACAGTTAAAGTTCACTCAGCAGTGACAGCATTTTGTTGAAGGCCTTGGGATTTACAAATAGGAAAATAGAGAGCAAAGAGACTAAAGAGGAGTTTTTATTATTACTCTTTCAGAGCAGAGTGGCTTATGAATGATTAAAAAGGCATTAACTATGTTGGACATCAAGTCCCACGTGCAACAGGCACATTATAATCTACTCCTAGGGGCCAGTCTGCAACATGCTCCTTTTTTCCCCAGGCTTCACTGTGCCAAAACCTCCTGGCACCACAGATCCTACTCTGGCCTCATTTCACTCCAGGGGCAGCTGACAGCTAATGCAGGCAGAGAAGAGTGTTCCCTTGCTGTAAAAAAAAATGGAGCAATAGAAAGCAAATAGGGAGGAAATCTGAGAGATCTGGCAAAGAGTAAATTGAGGCATTCCCTCAGTGTGGCAGAGGCTGCAGCATGGTCTCCGCTGCATTGAGGCATGCCTCTAGCCTACACTACTATAGATTTTCCATTCCAGCCACCTCAACCTCCCTCTGTGCCACCAGTGCCACTGCATTCCCTACTCAACAGAGTGTTTTCACCCTGATATCCTGAGCTTTTCTCAGGAAAACTTTCCTCTTCCATGACTGGCCCCTCCTGAGATTTTTAAACAGCCTCTAACACATCTTAAGGTCACCATCATCTTTCTGAAGATACCATGCCATGGATTCAGGACGGGCTTGGAGAAAAACAGTTGCATGTCCTGTCGTCTTCCAGATGAAATTCCTCTATATGTCCCTGTACACTGCCCACCTTCCTTATTATTGCAGAAATATCTCCCACTGATTCCCAGCAACTCCTCTATACTTGGTACCTTCACCTGAAGAGCTGTTTCCTATCAGGTGTTTCCACTGCCCTGGTAACATTGTACATTCCCCAAAAGCAAAACCATGCCTTGGGGAAGGGCTGGGGCAGAGGGTGAGGGCAGCTGCATCTCTCGGTGCACATTTCAGGGTATCTCCTGATAGTGCAGCTTAGCAGGAGATGAAGGCTAGGGATGAGCACTGCTCTCTGCTTCTCTAGCCTGTGTTGGAGCATGTCTCTGCCTTGATGCTGGGGCTCCAGGAATGTACCCAGTCTCAGCTGCACAACATCACTTTAATCACACTGAGGGGGCCAGTGTGACCACACACTCCATTTTCTCCCAGGAAGGAAAAGATGATCCTGGAAAGCAGGACAGGCATTAATTACAGCTCATAACCCTTTGTGTGGCAGTCTAGCATGTAGGAAGTACCTGGCTCCTTGTGAGAGGGGAAGGGCAGCAATGGTCTTCCTTAATTCTGTTTCCACCAGACATACACTCAGAGGAAATGCATTTAAGTGAGGGGAGCACCTGAGTGCATTGTCAGGAGCCCTCTGTGAAAAGCCTGAGTTTGTCTTGGTAGAATAAGACTCGGGGATGAGCAAAGGAAGTGCTCTTACTGCTGACTTCAGCATAATTCAACATCCCTCCTGGGATGGGTGTCAAGGCTGCCCTGCCACTTGGGGGGCAAGACAAGTACCAAGGAGCAGGGTTGCGTGTGACCGCAGCTCAAGGGGTTCAATGGTGAACACACTGGGGAAGGGTGCACATCAAACAGGCACTACCCTGCTCCTGGGGCCTTTTTGTTGAATGATACCTGGCAAGTGGCACTGCTCCCTGCATGGATTGCAGGTTTTAGAAAGGGATAATAAACAGATATTTTAATCAAGGGGATGGGCATTTTATAAGATGACTGATCCTGCATGCTCAGGGGGTAAAAATGCCCAGGTCTGCTGAGGCCTGAGACATCTGTGGGTGCTGCATATGCTACCCATAGCCCTTGCTGTAGAGTGGTTGTGACCCTGGGGCAGGAGTATGGTGCAAGGATAGGGACAGCAGCCTCAGTCCATCTGCTTTTGAGGTTAAATGAAGAGCCAAACAGCATGGGTACATTTGATGGGGAGACAGTGTGAGGAAGGTCATGGGAGTGACAGGCAAGAGACGAAGCACTGTTGCACCTGGCACCAGCAGCACATTTCCCACTGGTTTTCACAGGGACACAGAAATTTCATCCTGATCGCCCCAAAGCTCCTGCGTACAATTCCCTATCCTCCCACATAAAAGCTGAGTTCTTAGCAGAAAGCAGACAGGAGTGGCTACTCGGAGGGAAAAGGGGGATTTACAAAGTCTTTTTGCAGGTTCTTTGAAGATGGTGAGTATGGAGGGGATCCATCTCACACAAGTTCTCCCCGTGAGAGATGACCTTGTGCAGGAAGGAGAGGTTTCTATTTAATTGTGCAATGTGAGATTGCTGTTTCATAATGCTGAGCAGGATGAAAACAGAACAGCGCCAGACAACAATGTGCCACAGCAGAAATGCTGGTGCTTTCCCACCCAGGTTCTTCACATTGTAAACCAGCAGTATTTTTAGAGGATTGGTCATATCATGGAAAGAATTTCATTATGTTTGTCGCATAGGATTGCGGAGTCCATCTGTGGTTATCTGGAGTGATGTAAGCAGGATAGAGTTGCATCCCATCTGATTGGAAAGCATAAGGAGTGGTATAACACAAATGGGAGTCCCATGGTTTGCCTTTGACACAGAGAAAGGCATTTGACTTTTGTAATTCAGGCCAGAAGCCCAAACAGCTTTTGTCATCTGCTGGTCTGTTGGAGTGGTGTGTGTTTAAATGGGGAAATAAGGATACCTTGATTTAGGACAGTGAGGTTGCTTTTATACAAATGTGAACTTCAGCCATTTTGGCAAGGCTCTGACGAGAGTGTTTGTAGGGCCACTGTGACCCTTCTGTTATGAATATAAAAAGTAAGATTTAAATGACATTTAACCAATAGGGTAAGATACCCTAAATGGATCCCAGGACATAGAGCAATGTGTAATTTATAATAAAAATGGAAACTACATATTTTGGGTCACAAAGAGCATATTTGAGAAATGCGTCTGTGGTGACATCCCTTCCTTCAGCATCCTGTTCCTCCAGGACAAGGAGATTTTAAGGATGGGAGAGGTTACAGAGCCAGTCCAGCAGCAAGTGTAATCGGGGACATTCTCACTTGTGCTACCAAACCCTCCCAGAGCTAGCAGCAGGCAATTCCAGCACTGCCAGGCTGAGCTGAAGCCTGAACTGAGCTTCTGTGCTTACAGCTGTCCTCCTCACCATTGCTTGTGAATGGCCTGCTTGTCACCACAGTCCTCAGCAAGGTGAGACCAGATGTGTCCATGAGTGAGGTGTGGGCTGTGTGTTACTGCTGATTGGGGAGTTAAATCAAGCAGCTTCCTGGAAACTGTGGTACAGATAAGGCTTAACATTCACATCTACACAACAAGGCCCCATCTGTGTTCCAGGAAATAATTACCTTTAATAAATTTTCATCTTATACCTTCAGATTAAAAAAAAAAGAATAATAATAATTTTTAAAAGTCCCCACTGAATTGCACTAGAAAAAACTTTCTCCTTCCACTTATAAAATCTGGTAAATAGAAGGGAGCAGCTCCCAGTCCAACAGGATTTGTAGCTCACATTGAAAGGGTTTGGGGTGAGGCTGAGCATCTTTTTTTCAAGTAGTTTTTTACTTCCAGATCCAAACTTAATTGTCCTCTTCTGGTGGTCTGAGATTTGGGAAACAATAGAGCCAGACCACTAAAAAGTGCCTATGCTTTTAAAGGCACCATCTTCCTCTGAGAATCACAAGTGAGGGGTAAAACTATGAGACTTGTTTTTCAGGGCTTTGTCTGGCTGCATTTCATGGAGCAGGAGAGATAAGCAGCCCTGCAGGACTTCTGTTTTGTAAGCATGAGCTCAGTGCTGGTTTTCACACCTCTGTATCAGCCAGTTTGTGCCTGTGCAGTGCCTTACCTATCTGGGAAGAGGCATATGGCATTTCTGCCCAGAGTGCCAGCACTCAGCCCTGAAGGTGTTAAGAGGAAGGCGGCTGGGGCTGTAACTTTTAGGCTTCAACCCAGCAAGACATCACTTTTCTAGCATGCTCCAAGCAGACCTGGATGTTTTGAAGCACAGGCAGCCCTTCCCATGCCACCAGATGGCTGGGATATTTCAGCTGGCACCTACCAAGGCTGCTTGATCAACACCAACATGGATAAGCCATTTTTTCCTCACAGACAGTTTGGCCCCATCAGGTCCAAAAGCTGCTGAGAGATTTTGGTGCATGAACCCAAAAAGCTGATACTTCCAGAGATGTGTTTTGTCAGTGGCAGAATGAACCTTTCAGCAGTGCATGTATCAGTTTGTTAGATTAGCAAAGCACTCAAGGCTCAGAAAAGACACCCTGTGCATGTTCAGGTGGTTTTGCTGGGAAACGTCCCACCAAGCCTACAGTCCAGTTGCTTTGAGGCAGCTCATGGGGAACCTACCCACCAATGCTTAGAGACACCCACTTGCTCACACATATCGAAGTACAGCCTGAAGCGGGCATAATGTGGAAAGAGGTGGAAGATCAGCACCACAGGGACGTTGATGATGAGTAATGGATACAGGGAGCTTGTGTAAAATCAGTTTCTGCGTCGAATCAAGCTGAAAGGGTTCAGAGGCAGAGGGTGTAGGGCAGTGCATGGTCAGATGGGTTTTGGAAGCTAAAAATAGCAGCAGAGTGGAGTCAGTCCTTGGCTAATCTGGGTTGGTTAAGGCCAGACATCCAGAGCCATTTCAGTACTTTCATTAAAAAGGCTATATTTACAGAGCTGCCAAATGGGCCCATTGCCCACTGGGATGACACTGACCACTGGGCACTGGGCCAGTTTGACTAGGTGATTTCAGTATCCTCCTCCAAAGGCTGCACTCAGATGTTGGCCTGGCTTATTCTCCTGAGACTTCATACCGTGGGTCACGAGCAGAACTGGGACTTCTCTGCTGAATATCTCAGTCCCAGGCTCATGAATGTTCTCTTCTGTCCTCAGGAAACCCAGTCACACCACACTTGCCCATAAATTTCCTCTTTTGGTCAGAACTTCCCATCATCTGTCTTGACCCATCAATGAACCTTTAAAAGGTGAATTGAACAGGTTTGCCTGTTTTTAAGAGATTTGGGGAAGGCCAGGATGGGAGGTGGGTAGGGCAGGCAGAACACACCAGCCATTTCAAAATGGCTAATGGCAATGACAGCATATGCCATCATGAATAAGGCTCAGTTCATTATTTGGTTGATTGATTATTTGGTTTGCCCATGGCTGACTCATGTCTCAAGTGAATTAGGTGAAGGCTGGAGTAGACACCTGAAAATGCACACAGGAGTAAGACATCAGACATGACTCTGCTGCAGAAAAAGGTGCTTGTGGAGTTTGCACGTCATTATCAGCAGGAAGCCTGCTGGCAGGCCATAACTTTCCAATGTCTAATAAGCACACGATACCAAAATGCATTTTTAAACATGGCTAAAATCATCCAAGCAGTCATGGACTTCTCAAGGAGAGGCAGGGGAGGGAGGCAGGGCAGGGAAACAAGTGTGCATTGGTAATCCCATAACCCTCACCCTTACAGCAAGCAGACTATGAACTCCCCTGGGACATCCCACAGTCCCCCAGGTCAGTGGTGCAGGTCCTGGAGCATTGTCTCCTCTCAGGGTGCAGAGGCAGAGCCATGCTGGTGAGAGGGGCTACAGTAGGTGCCATCTGTGAGTCTGAGATCACCCAACATCAGCAAAAGCCATCCATCCTGGCTTTGCCGCATCTCCCACTGCTGTAGCAGAAAGGAGAACTTTTCTTGCAGTGCCAAGCAATGGGAAGAGAGGTGTAAACCACTTCTAGATTATTTCTTTCTGGTAAGAAAACTTTTAAAACACCTATCCAAAAAGTAGCTGGCTTTGTAAGGGGCATGTGCATCACTCTGACAGCCTCTGAAGTTGGACAGAGAGGCCCAGGTATTCTGATGAAATCACTGCAATTCACTGTCCATTTGATGACAGGCACCCACCTTTATCCTTGAGTAGCTCTCTGTGGCCATGGTTCCCTTTTTCATGCCTGTCCAAGGGCATAGCACTTTGTGAGCTCCTCAGGTTTTTATATGGCATCTTTTGAAAGCCACATACAGATTTTAGAAAGAGTTAAGTGCAAAGCAAAGACAGGAAAACAGGTGGGTCAGGAGGAGAAGCTGTTGGTGCTCCCACAGAGGCCACTGCTGGCGAACTGCCCATCTCCAGGGATGAAAGCAGGTTTCTCTGCAATGTTTGGCTTCCCAATAGCTTGAATGGCATCCCCTGGAAATATCTGTCTGTCCAGTGATGGAGTGGGTCCCTGAGACCAAGTCCATAAGTTTGGGCAGGAATGGGATGGGTCCTGTGCCTCAGTGCCTCCAGCCTCTGCCTACAGATGTGAGCTTTGAGGTGCTGATATATACTTGACAGTTACAACTTCATGGATAGCACAGAGCATCACACCACTTTCCCAGAGGAATTATTACTGCCAGAGAGGAGAGCAGACAGGCAGGGCAGGGTGTCCTGATGGCCACAGGCTGGAAGCTTGGCTTGCCTGGGAAAAGCCCAGGCCATCTGAGTGGCAATTTACATCACTTTTTATGCTGTGACAGGAGACCTCTGGCTCCAAACTGTGAGACATGTTACTTTTTTTGCTCACAGTCAGCTGATTAAAATGGTATTTTCTGCATATTTGTGCGGTGATTAGTGATGAAATGCAAATCATATGCAAATAGGTGGTGTGCACAGCCAGCTCCGAAGTTGGGCACTTTTGTTTCCTCTGAGGCATTTGGGTTCTTTTAGTATCCACATGGAGGAACAGGACGAACCCACTTGTGATTTGAGCACACAGCTGAAATAAACAGCGTGAAGAGAGTGGGAAAAATCAACCACTGCCTGGATGCACTTACTGAGCGGCATCTGTTTTGGTTGCATTTATACATGGAATCCAGCTTATGCAAAGATCTTTATTAAATAAACAGATACAAACCACACAAACAAGCTTTTCACATATCTTGCTTTCCAGCCTTTTTTCTCTTGTTTACCAGGGCCTTGCTGGAGTCCTATTGATGGAATAGCCTGTCACATTGCAAATCAAAATGCCATAATGGTTGCTGGATATAGTAACAAAATATGTTTCTCTAAGTATCAGATTTTGAAAGAAGGTCTATAAACACAATGAAAGCAATGACACATATTCCCAAATCCTTGCCACAGAGAATAATTGCAAATATATGTACATATATATGCATGCATATTTTTAACTTGGCTTCTGGTCTCCTTTGTCTTGCAGACTCAGAGCATTGCTTCAGCCTGAAATTCAGTGAGGCCATGTTTCCTCACTTCCCCACTTTCTGGGGATGGCAGGACCAAGATAAATAAATAAATAAGGCCTCACAGAATGAAATACTATATTCAATAAGGCTGACGAGTCCTCCTGAAACCCAGTTGTGAAAACTTTAAAAAGTGTCTGTTTCCCATAGCTATCAACATGCTAGAAAAAGGAAGCCCTTACGGGCTGGTCAAATTTTTCCCAGTGACTTTTGCCACTGGTCTTGATTTGCCTGGATATTGGCTCATTTTCCTAGTGCTCGTAACAGCCCTGGAAAGGAAATCATGGCTCCTCTGGCACCAGATGCATCTCATAGGGTGCTGGCGGATGAAGGGTGCCAGCCCTAAAATTATTCATCATTATTAGCTCTTGGCTTCACCTGCAGTTTGAGGATATGCAACTGGATTCATGAATAATAGAATGAATACAGGAAGCCTAATAAAGGAAAAAAATATGGTGAATATAACTCCTGTCACATCAGCAAACAGGCTTATGCTGCTTGTGATGGTACTCTCCCTTCTTGACACACTACATTTACAGGGTTTGTGTGTGCCCATCAGCTGGAAAACAAACCCCTTACTGGACTTTAAAAGGCAAAACCAACACAAGCCATCATCAAGGCTGCAAGTGTCTGAGGCTGCCTGCATGCCTCTAGGCTGTGCATATGTGTGTGTGTGACAGTGCCTATTAAATATACATGGCCCTGCTATTTGTGGGACACCATATGTGTATCAGGAAACTAACAGGGCTGATTTGTGACTTGCTCTGTCTCTTAGGAAATGGAGAGCAATCAGTGCCTATACCTAGATCTTAGAATCATGGAAACATAGAATCAATTAGGTTGGAAAAGACCTTTAAGATCATGCAGCCCAACCATAACCCTACTCAACCAACTCCGCTGCTAAATCATGTCTCTAAGCACCACATCTACACGGCTTTTAAATGCATCCAGGGATAGTGATTCAGTCACTTTCCTGGGCAGCCTGGTCCAGTGCTTGATAACCCTTTCAGTGAAAAAAAGTTTTCTCATGTCCAACCTAAACCACCCCTGGCACAACTTGAGGCAGTTTCCTCTTGTCCTATCTCTTTTTACCTGGGAGAAGACACCCACACCCACCTCTCTACAACCTCCTTTAAGGTAGCTGTAGAGAGCAATACAGTCTCCCCTCAACCTCCTTTTCTTCACACTAAACAGCCCCAGTTCCCTCAGTCACTCCTCATAAGACTTGCTCTTCCAGCCC
>JAVSBS010024598.1:40321-51584 GCA_033124195.1 Coracias cyanogaster | reverse complement strand
ATACTGAACCCTGGGGAACACCACTTGTGACTGGCCACCAACTGGATTTAAGTCCATTCACCACCACTCTCTGGGCCTGACTGTCCAGCCAGTGTTTTACCCAGCAGAGCACACACTCATCCAAGCCATGAGCAGCCAGTTTCTCCAGGAGAGTGCTGTGGGAAACAATGTTGAATACTTTACTGAAGTTTAGGTAGACAACATCCATAGCCTTTCCCTCAAGCGGGTCGCCTTTTTCATAGAAAGAGATCAGGTTCATCAAACAGGACCTGTCTTTCATGAGCCCATTATGCCCTGGTCTGTTTGCCTGGTTGTCCTGTATATGGTGCATAATGGCACTCAAGATGATCTGCTCCATGACCTTCCCAGACACCAAGGTCAGACTGACAGTTCTGCAGTTCTCTGGATCCTCCTTTCAGCCCTTCCTGTAGATGGGTGTCACATTTGCTAACCTCCAGTCCAGTGGGACCTCCCCAATTAGCAAGGATTGTTGATAAATGATGAGACGTGTCTTAGCAAGCGCATACACCATCTCCTTCAGTACTCTTGGGTGTAACCCATCCAACCCCATAGATTGTGTATGTCTAAGTGGTGTAATAGGTCACTAACCATTTATTCTTTGATTATGAAGGCCTCATTCTGCTCCCCATCCTTGTCTTCTGGCTCAGGGGACTGGGTACCCAGGGAACAACTAGTCCTACTACTAAAGACTGAGGCACAGACAGCATTCAGTACCTCAGCCTTTTCCTCATCCTTGGTCACAATGTTTCTCCCTGCATCCAGTAAATGATGAATATTTTCCCTAGTCCTCCTTTTGTTGTTAATGTATTTATAGAAACATTTTTTCTTGTCTTTAACAGCAGTAGCCAGATTGGGTTCTAGTTGGGCTTTGGACCTTCTATTTGTCTCTTTGCATAGCTTCATTACATTTTTGTAGTCCTCATGAGTGGCCTGCCTCTTCTTCCAAAGGCCATGAACTCTCCTTTTTTTCCCGACTTCTGAGGTCTTGTGTGAATTGAATGTAACTCTGTATTATCATCAACTCTTAAACCAGCCTCCCTCTGATATTTTTTTACAGCACAGCTGTTTCAGCTGGGAAAAGCTTTGGTCTTCCCTGGTGCCTGAGCATGCTGCCTAGCCCAAAGACAAAGTGCAGGGTCCTCTTTGCTCTTTAGCTGCAGATATTCTTACTCATTGCTTTTCCGGCAGGGCCCAACGCATGTAAGTTGCCATCCACTCGGAATACACCTTGGCATTTTTATCTGGGGGCTTGGAAGCACATTTTTTTCTGCCTGTATGCTAGGATTTTGACATAAAGTTGTTTATTTGAGATGTAGAAATAGAAATCCCATCTTTGCAATTTTCCTCCAAAGATCAGTGAAAGCAATCATTAATATGGGGCATCATTTATGGCTCTGTGCAGAATAATCCTGCAGGCACTCTGGCAGCTATGAATTGGAAAACAATAAAGACCATTACTGGAGGGTTCTTTTTTTAAAAAAAATAAAAAACACAACCTTTTAAATATATATTCTTTTATACATTGTGTAGCTCTCAGAAAAGGAGGCAGCAAATTAAAAATATCTCTCTGCAAATTCATGCAGCACAGTTCCAACTGCCTAATCTTTTTTGTTTTCTCTTTTTCCATGCCCTGACATCTTCTCCAGGTAGTGCCAATAAAATAAGAGACTTTTGCCAATGCGTTCTGCAAAGGTTCCTCTGGGGAAACAGCAACAATAAACAAATGTTCACCTCCACAGACAGCTCTCAAGTCCAAGGCTGCAGCAGCTGTACCCAGGCAAGGTGGCTCAGCCAAACATATGAGCCCCTTGCCCATTGAGCTGGGACTCACCCTGGCTCCCCTGGTGCTGCCACCCTCTGAGCACTTCTGGAGGCTCATTCACTGCTTGCTGCCTAGATTTTCCTGATTCATTTTGAAATGCAGTCAAAATATGCCAAAAACTGAGGATGAGGGGGCAAATCTGACTTTATTATGTGGCCTCACAGCTCTTCTCTCCAGATTTGGTCTGGATCCCCACACATTTTGCTGCACGTGATGGTATCATCATCTGAGTCTTTGGGACTGTGCTGCCACAACTGTTCTTGCAGCTTCTGGCCAACCAGCCTCAAGCTGGAGATTGCAGGCACATGGCCAGAAACCCTGACCATGCTTGAGCCCTGCTACAGCTATTGTGGTTAGGGTTTAAATTAACCTTAAACACTTAAATAGCTTTAAAAATGTGAGCTCTGGTGAGAAAATAGAGCTGCAACTCTGTCTGGCTATTAGAGGATCTCTATCTGACTGTAATATATACACGTGCACCGTCAGTTTGGTATTCTGATACTTAGTAAATGAATAGATATCAGGATGAGATTATGTGAACTGGTGTGATGAATGACAGTGGTGAGGGCTTCATCACAGAACATTTTGATGGGCACATCAGCCTGTTTGAAACAGGCTCTTTGAATGGAG
Organism: Coracias cyanogaster; assembly: GCA_033124195.1. Classification (NCBI taxonomy): domain Eukaryota; kingdom Metazoa; phylum Chordata; class Aves; order Coraciiformes; family Coraciidae; genus Coracias; species Coracias cyanogaster. Next base: position 49,111 of record JAVSBS010024598.1, on the reverse strand, counting down.
TCTCCTTGCTGGGATTTCATTCTCTTCTTCAAAAGCACTAATATCCCCACAACAGCAGCTATCCATGCTTGAAGGAAAAACTAACAAGTTTTAGAGAGGAAGAGGGGCAAAATACAAAAGGCAGCCTTTATTTCCTGGCTGGTCAATTTGGTCAATTTATTTTCCTCTTACTACACTTTCCTACAGTTTCCTTGGACCCTGACAGTGTCTTTGGAGCAGTTCTGAAAAGCAGTCTTTTTTTCATAACACTGTAAATTGCCAGCAGGGCTTTCTGGAGCCAAAGGCAATTAATGCTAGCTTTGCTTCTCTCACTTTCCTCCTCTCCTAGCCTTTTTACTGGGAGGACTCTCTGGGCAGCCATTGTTCCCTTGCCATCTCTCCTGCCCTCCCTCCACCCAAGAGCTTCTAAACCATCCCTGTGGTTCCCCCGGGCTCTGGCTAGGGAGAAACTCCAAAGCACAATACTGAGGTATGTTTCTACTTCTTTGTCCTTTAAATGCATCTAAGTCTTCTGATTTTGAATTGCCCTTCCCCAGAGCAGCAGGTTCACTCTGTCTGCAGCCAGCCAGCAAAACGAGCAGGTTGGGGCATGATCCTATCAAGCCAGGGGTTGGTTTCCTGCCTATCTCAGCACTGGGAGGGATCCTTAACAAGAGTTAAACTCCAGCCATGTGCGTCTGGCTTCCCCCAGCAGCCCTGGCTCACTAAGTTGAGCTCAGGATCAGGATAGCCAAAAAAGGAGAATCATTCCCTGCAGATCCCTGGCTGAGTACAAGGGGGTAGATGTAGAAGCAAGCTTCGGTGCTTACCTAACACAACTGATGAGGAAGGCTACCAAAATTACTGTGGAGACCCTGTCATCATCACAGCAACCAGGGGTCCCACGTGCTCAGACACATTCATAACTGAGAGGCCAACACTAAGGAGGAGGAAGGGAGGCACTGAAATGGGATTTCCCCAGGCTCTGCAGCTGCCCCTGCCATGGGCACCCAGGCCAGTCAGTTTTCCTGTTGCAGCCAGAGCTTCCAGCTCCCCATGGCTCCCAGGCACAGGGGAAGACCTGCTGAGGGCACAGCCTGTGCAAAGGCAGATTTGGTGGTGGGAGAGGATGGAGCATTCACAGTGCAGATAAAATCTTCCAAGACCTTGAGCTCCCAGTTCAAAGAAGCCTATGCATTTTGCAAGTCTTTAGAGTCTTAGAACTTGGTCTAATTTCAGCAAATTTTTATGGGATTGGCACGTCCTAAGCACTGGAGAGATCCTTCTGCTAAGTTTCGTTCTCTGTAGCAAAGCATAAGGAAGAGAGAATTACTCAATATGGCATCTGGGAAAAAGAATGTTTGCATGGGCAAAGCAGCATTTTTTTTTTTTCTGAAGTTGAGCCTTCAGTGGTGAAGACGGTGGGGCTGTTCATAACTCTCTCATCAGTGGCCACTCCACATGGAAAGTTTCAGTCTGAATGGCAAGTCTGGCAAAGTATCAAGCAACTGAAACAGACTCTAAAACAGTGGAAAGTTATGGGCAAATTCAAGGACAAGCACTTTGACATGATCTGCCTTTAACTCAAAGCCCTAAGGGCATCAGGCATCTGGATGAGCATGTGTAAGATATGAGGATCAGCCAGAGAAAGACTGTCTGGGAATTTTTCCCTCTTGTCCTAACTAAGGATTGCAGAGGGATGGAAACCGGCTTCCGGGCTCTGGGGTTTATGTGGGAATTGCCACTTCCACGTAACATCAGAACTTTCCAGCATAACAGCAACATGCAGCTGGACCTGGGGCAGCCTCTGTGCAGGCCCTGATGTGTGATGTGCAACCTGTGGGGCTTGAGAGAGCCCCGTCTTTGCAAAGAATCTGGTACACTTTGGCTTCTGACCTAAGACTCTCACAGGAGCAAATCTAGCATGTGTGTGTCCATGGGTCTCTGCAAGTAGGATTCCATCCAGTGTTCTATATATTCACCAGTCCTCTGAGCTTATAGATGCGCACTGGAGCTGCTGAGTTGGCCACAAAGGAGAGGCATTTTTAGCCCCACACATAGCTGGGTTTAGTTTGCTCCCACAGGGAGGTGTCCTCTTGATGACCTGAACATGCAAAGACAGATCTAGGCTAAGGGCACCAAATGCTGCATCCTGCTGCCACAATTGCCATAAATGGGCTGACACACGTTTGAGGTCTCTGTGGGCAAGAACTTTCCTGTATTGCTGTTTCTAAAGGTTCCTTGCCATTTTCACCCAAGTGCATGTAAACTGAAATGTGGACATTTTCCCCCAGGAAGAAGCGAAGAGCTGCTGACCAATACTAAGCGCATCCCAGGGACCCTGCCCAGCTTGTAAGGCAGCAAGCTGTCAAAAAGAACTCAAGTGCTCTTCCACACTTATGTTCCTCTCAACCACTTGGTTCTTCTTATTTTAGCTTTGTTTAAAAAATCTCCTTGGTAACTGGAGACAGAAGCAGATTTTTTTCATCCTCCTTGTAGGGTTGGTTTCCTGCCTATCTCAGCACTGGGCGGGATCCTTAACATATATGCATTTGCTTTTGTGCTCCCACAACAGACTTTAATCCTATGTATCACTGGGGATTGCAGGAGACATGATGTTTCTTTCAAAGTGTTTTTATATGCAGAGTTTCAGTTAAGAGGGGCATATTTCACAGTTTAATTCATGTGGCAGCAAACAGATGGTGTGTCAGTCATGCAGTGTGAATAGTGGCTCTTGAAATTGCCCATGTGCTCCTTACCTCAAATGTGTCCAGCAACAGGGGAATCCTACTGGAGTGGTCCTTGCTGGGATGCTGCAGCAGCTGGAGTGGCAAAACCCTTTTGCAGGGATAGGGAACAACTGCTTGCTGCAGCAGCACCCTCCACCCAGGTACCACAGCCCTGTACATCTTCTAGTACCTGCTTCTTCTGGGACACAGCACCTCAAGGACATTAGTGTCCTCTGGTCTCCTTGGGGCACTTTCAGAAAGGTCTCTTCTAGGGGATAGGCATTAATCACTGGCAGCTCCTAAAGACCTGGAGGTGTTTGAAAAGGCAGAGAAAAAATCCCATCTCAGCTCTAAGCTGACACACTTTTTTTTCCTCTGGAGAGGCAACTCATTGGAAAGGAAGGGAGGAAGAAAAAAATAAAATGAAGACAATTCCCAAACTGTCTGAAGCCTTGGCTATGTTTCCAGACAGGAGTGGCAAAATCAGCTCCTGCATTTATTCCCTCTTTCTGAAAACATGTGGTGTCCAGAGATACAAAATTCAGAGGCAGACCAGCTTTCCCCATTGTTCTGCCAGGTTTGGAGCCAAGACTTGTAACCATGTTTGTCCTCTCTCCCCTCCCTAACATGTCTTGCTGGGCTCAGGGCAGAGAGGAACCTTCCTGCTGGCACTCAACCCCAACACATGCTCGTTCTCGGCCAGAGCCAAAGGATGGAAACAGCAATGTGAAAATACCAAGCAACACCTTCAGTGTAGAACAGTTGAGGTTTTGGGGTCATTTTCTGACTTAATGCTCCAAACATTGTTACTGTTTAAGGCAGCACTGCAGTAGCAGCAGCCTCTGTGAAGCTGGCTGGAGAGTCCTTCACAGGGCCTCTTCTGAGTTTGCTGGCCTTATCCCTGGGTAGCTCTGCATCACCTCCCTCGCAGGGCTAACTTATGGCTTGGGTTCTGGTCTTCAGAAATGAGCATCTCTGATGCTTCAAGCCTGTATAATGACAGCATTTCATATGAAATGAAGCCCTGAGGCTTCATGTCTTTTATATAGTCAGGTAACTCCCAATACTGGTCCAGCATGGGTGACTTGCCAAAGGGAGGCTGGACGAGGAGTGAACTCTGCAGTCAGTCATTTAAATTCCTAAAATGTGAGCATTGCACTTAAATCTTCCTTCACAGAGTAATTAACTTCCTGTAATAAAAGTTCAGTGTGATACTTAGCAACGAGCTCAAAAAAGATCAAAAGGTTTTTCTGTAGCTCAGGAGTCCATTAGCATCAGCAGGGCTCCAGCAGGGCAAGCAGATAGGATGTTGGCTGTGTGCTGTGCCTGCAAATGGAGATCACATCTGCACACATGCACACACTGCGTGTTGAGGCAGATGTCATTTTGTTTAATGGTTTGACTGCAACTTGTGTGCATGTGTGTGTATGCACACGTGTTTTGCTAAGTTGGCACAGAACCTGTAGAGAGCAGCAGGGCATGTCAGTGTGATCAGCACAGCACAAAATGGTTCAATCATAGGTACTTTCTTGAACTCAGTCACTTGCTTTGCTAGGCATAGGATGATAAACATAGTGACGGTGAAGTGCTTATTTTTGCAACACCACCAGGAAGCCTTGATCCTGCATTTGGGTAACCACTCCAAGAGTTTGGGGAGAGTGTCATGAAAAGAAGGGGTTGATCTTTGGGGCCACCCAGCAAACAACAGGAGTCAGATGCATCCCTGACTGAGTATGAATTTAAAATTAAGCTGGATACTGCTCCTGAAAGGGAGTATGCACATTTGATACTAATGTTTGCCCTTTGAAGTTCTGTGGCATGGCCTCTGCAGTTGCTGAGCATCCTTTTATCCTCTCATTATTTTCCCAAATACAACTGCTTTTCCACCAGCAGAGCTACCTGCCAGCAGCCCTGACAGAGTGGCTGGGCACAACTGAGATTCCTTGTCTAGTGTCTTCCCAAACAACAAGGCAAGTTCTCCCTTGGCCTGAAACCCAAGCAAGTGGGATTCGAAATGTGCCTTTCCTTGGGAGGGACGCACTGCTATACTTGATACAAAATCTTGCTGCAGTGGCAGTGCTGGAGCAGCTGATAAACAGCAGATGTGTTTTGGGCTTCTTTGAATCCCAATTCCTGATGCTGAAGCCATTCTACTAGATATGGACCCATTTATCCTCATGATCAATGGGTTTCACATGATCCTCACTGTTTTGTTTAGTCAGCTTTAACTCAGGGAATTTTGCTAAATGATTTACAGGGCTGCAGAAATGTCATCTCTGCTGGCAGTTGCTCACTGGAATTAATTTTAGGGACTGCCAAAGCCATTTCAAGAAGAATGATATCTCGTGTTTGAGAAGCATTGTCATGGCAACTAAGCAAGGTGCACATAGGAAACTCATTTATTTGAAAGGTTAGAGCGATTATTGTCGTAAGGAAGGACCTGGCTGTTAAGAAAAGGCACATGGGTATTTGGATGTGTAGAGATGCAAAAAGCACTTGTATGAGTTTCCAGCTACTTTCCTTGGGGAAAACAGGTATGAAGACCATCAGGGAAAGAGGAACGGGAGGTTGACCCAGAGGTCCTCTCCCACCCAAACCCCTTCACCATTTTATTCTTCACCATGCTTGTTTTCCACTAAAAGTTTTCCAGCAGGGATTTCAAATCCAGCCTTGACCCCATCTCAGCTCAGCACATGTCACCTGCAACATGCTGTCCTGGTTTGAAGGCCAGGTGTCTGCTAGGGAAGGCAGGAACCTCCCTTGGATTGGGAAATGTAAACCCTTTCCCTCCGAATTATTGTAATTTTGAAATCAAGGGGCTCTCAGGCAAAGATATAGGAAATAGGAATAACAGTTCTTTACTAGTATGTATATATTAAAACAAACGAACAACAATTAATACTACAATTAGCAGCAAAACAGAACCAGAAAACCGGTCACAGCCTCTGGCCTGTAGGCACTTTCCCTTCGGTGTAGTGATCGTCACAGCCGGCAGGGGGCGCTGGGGGGTTCCCGGTGGGCCGGGCAGGTGCTATGATTCCCCCGCGGCTGCAGGGGGCGCTGTGGCCATGCGGCTCCAGCAGCACATGGTAATGGCGGCGAGAAGGGAAGAAAGAGAGACTGGGCAGTCGATCCCAGCAGCCAGCAGGACTGTCGGGAGCAGCAAGCAGTGCCGAAAGAGAGGCGGGGGCCGGGGCGGGGGGCGGACAACAAGGCAGGGAGCAACGAAATCTCAGTCCCGGGCAGATGGAAAGCAGATCCTCCTTTAAGTGAGGTAGATGTTAATAAGGCCCCGGTCAAATGGCTGCAGAGGCTCACCTCACGGCAGAAGAAAACAGCTCCGGGCAAAGGATGGGGGGGGAGAGAAGGCCAGCAATGGCAATGAAAGCAGCGACCGTTCTCCTGCGAAGCCCCAAGCAAGAGAGAGGGCAGCTGACTCCACCCCCCCCCCTTTTACCAGCCCAGATCTCGAGATATTTATGTCCCTCGAGATAAACCCCCAGGTCCTAGCAGCTTATGGAAAAAATTCTATATGTAAAAAGGAACAAAAGGAAAGAAAACCTAACCCCCAACACATGCCACCCCCACCACCCAGGTCCATGTGAAGTGGGGCAAATCTTGGCAACAGAGCATGATGAAACATAGGAGCCAAGTTTCTGTCCTGTTCATTACCTGCCTGCATTACCCATAGACCTGACTGACCAGCCAGGCATGAAGATAAAATCCCAGAAAGGCAGAATAGGCGTAAATGCCAGATTTTGGCTCTGAACCCTGCAGGCTTAGAAATGGGATTTGCAAGGTTTTGTACTGAGCAAGGATGTTGGGCTGGGCTGAGCCCTAGGCAGTCAATCCTTTGCCTGCAGCGCAGGCTGAATTTTTAGGTACTAAGGGCAGTTTTTAGCTGGCATCGGGCTAGACTATGCAAAGCCAGGGGAGAAGTTATTTCTGCTCTGTCAGTTTTCCCAGGTGCCTTAAGCAGTTTCTGCTGGGTGTGTTTTTGACCAAATTCACATCAAATGTGTTTTCCTTCCTAGTCATTGTCACTTGCATTGAATTGTTTGTGCCTGCTGTCCTTGGAGATCCAGATACTGATCTAGATGGAGTCTGTCCTCTTTGATCCCCCAGTGATCCTGCCTCCAGCATTCTGGCAGCTTTAATGACTGTGGGTCACCATCACCAAATGTGCATGGAAGTGGGATTGGGAAAGAACAGCAAAGCACTGTTTTGTCCTGGTGTTACCCCATTCAGAGCCACGGAAAGGAGGAAGCCACACCTTCAGCTGTTCTGGGAGAGCAAAGTATTAAGCATGACCAAGGGCTTGACACATGGATTAACCTGATAAGACTCACAGCTGAGTTTATCAAGCAGGTGTTCTTTATTACAGCGCCGGGTGGGTAGGGCATCTCTCTGCCAAGTACCCACACCTTGCACTACAAACAGTTGGTTATTATAGACAGAGTACATACATATACATTAGGCTTTCCTAGGAGGAGCTGTGCTTTCCCCACCAGTGTAATTTTGGCTCCTGTTGGATTTGGCAACCCCAGGGGTTCCAGCTGGTTAGCATCTTGTGCAGACACATATCTCCCTTGTCTTCAAGGCCATGCCACTCCCCTGTGGTTTGCCTGTTCCTTTGTCTCTCAGCACAGCTGGGGTGGGAGTATACTCTATAGCCCTATTTACATTTCCATACAGATGAATTCAACACATTTCCATCTATCAGGCTCAGGCTGTTTTGGAGCAGATCAAGGGACCACCATGTATCCTTGCCTAGATGGCCTCTTGCAAGATGTGACATTGGCAGAGGAATGAAGAAGTGTCTTAGACAGAGTACCAAATTCAGTCAGATCAGAGCAAACATTGAGGAAAAGCATTTCTGATCTGACAAATCCTGCACAATATGGTCTTCCAAAAAGGAAAGTCAAGCAGCATTCAGTCTAGGATGTGAAATAATCTCACCTGGCAATCATTGCTCCAGAAAAGTGTTTTCTGAGGCAATGAGGATCATCTGTGCCTTTCTTCTTCCAGCTATCAGGCAGCAGCACCTCTCAGTCTTCCTGTGTCTGCACACTACCTCTCATGTCTTGTATCTCTGCAAGGCCAAGGAAGAGCAGTCTGCATCCTTTTTCAGGATATTCCTGATAGTGATGCTCTGGAACAGGCCAGCATTATGTATTTGAGCCCTGTGTTTTCATTTAACTCCAATGCATCCTGAAGCCAGGGGAGCAGTTGTTTTATGTAGCTGTGGAAATGACAACATAGCCCTGTGATCTTACAACGATTGATTCAACAAGCTTTGGAAAAGGAGGTGGAGGGCAACCAAGAAAATAAGAGCAGCCAGGTGAATTTTGTCTCCGAGGACACAGAGAGACCAGTTCCCCCTCCCTTCGTTTGCAGTTCCCAGGCTGGTGTGCTTGATCGTGTATTTGGAAGGCATTGGACTGTGCAGCCCAATGCAGACCTGGGCTACTGGACCAGCAAACCAAGCTGCCACATCAGATCAGCTCACATCCACACTTCCCAAAGCGTGTATCAAGCTTAGCTTCAGTCAGGTTTTCCTTTGCCCTCCATCGCATGTTTGTAGCATGCTACAGGAAAAATTTTCATTCAGAACAGACATTTCATGTCAGCAAGGCTTGGTTTAGCAAAGGACCCTGAACGGGTGACTCACAGGACATCTTACAAAGATAAGATCCCATCAGCAGGGACAGAAACCCTAATGAACCCTCTCCTCTGTCACAGACCACTGGGTAACACATAAAATAATGTGTGACACAAGGTCATTTGCATAATCAGGCTCATTTCTGCATCTTCTGTCCCTCCACTGGCTGAGAAGGCATCACATTGCCCTCTTGTGTGTCCCCTGCCAGGTACATGTCCCTTGCACCTGGGACAAACACCTCCACCACAGACTTGGATGTCTTTCTGCATGTGAGGCTGTTGTAATTTTGTTGTCAACTGGTGGAAGAAAAGCCTGATCTGTTGCTTTTCTTTCACAGAATCATAGAATCATTATGGTTGGAAAGGACCTCCAGGGTCATCAAGTCCAACCTCTGTCCCAGCATCTCTCTAACCACTACAC